>CM042222.1:16239064-16494064 GCA_023566465.1 Cottus gobio | reverse complement strand
TACTGCTCGTCACATTCCTTCGAATGCACGTTAGTATTAATTTGTCAATGACACTGCAGTTTAAATTGTTCTGCAGGTCATTTACCAACAACATTTATCAAATAATCTCATGTAGTTATTTGTAATTTAATGTTTGGCTCTGTTAAATTAACAATAATCCTACAGACAAGCAGTTACCATGACAATGAAAGCAAGGGAGAGGCCAAACTTAACCCATTGCGGTACGATTTGTTTTATTCAAGTGATGTTAACTTTCACCAGCAGACAAATTGAAAGAAACTTTCAGCAGAATTCTTTAAATAAAAACAATAGTCTCGTCAGACAGGATGACGCCTACAATAAAACCTTTTCTCCCGAGTGGCCCGTGTCACTGAGCTCACCTTGCCCACGCTGCCGACTCCGTCACTAAAGTCATTACAGCTTTTTCACAACCTAAAATAAACAAATCACGTTTGGGCTTTTCTATTTCTTTAAAAAAAAACGATAACATGATACACATGCCATTTATAAACCTTTAATTTACAAAATAAAAGACACTCAACAGTCCACTATTCAGGTATCGGGGCTTCCTCTGGATTTGTTGGTTTCCTTTTAAGAGGAATAATATAGATCGCATTCTTGGCCTCTTTTATTCTCCACCATCGTCCCAACCTGCATAAAAAACAAACAAACTTAGAACCAGAGGTAACGATACAAACAGACATCGTCCAGATCACAGTGCCTCAAACCTTTGTGGAACAAGTGAATCAGTATCAGACATTGAAATCAGAACAAATGCCATGTAAGGTTTGAAGTGTGTGTGGGATCATTTTAAACTCTGATCTGATCACAGACATTGATGGATGAAGCTTCAACTCTGGCTGATGAGGCTGCTTATGACTGGAGATGTTTTAGCCTTCAGGCTAAGTTCAGATCGTCAGCTGTGGTTGTAATCAAAGTTATTTATTAAAAATATGCAAATTAGATTTAAACCACATGAACGGTATGTGGCGTTTTTTTTCCAAATAACCACTTTGCATCATAAATATTTAATGTATTTTTCTGTATATCTATAAATGCATTTCCCAATGCAAGTAACTGTTGAGCTCCTTTCAATCAACTAATGTCATCTCAAACTACCGTCACTGGGACAGAGGATGAGAGGGAGCAACACTCCCACCTAGTGGACATTTCATGCACTGGACCGGCCCTGGTTACCTGTGCTCCTGACCGACTCCGGCCACCAAGAACTGACCAGAGCTCGAAAACTTCAGACTGTTGACGAAACCAGCCTGAGAGAGAAAGCAGAGGCAGAGACACAGGGCGTTGAGACGGCCATTGTAGTCGACAGGAATGCAATTGTGTTCTTTTCTAAAACACATCTTATGTAAACGACGAAGAAAGCTTACCACCGGTACACTGAACAGAGGCTCCAGCCCGCGGTAATACTGGCCACATTTCCACAGCTGCAGATGCGAGTTGTGTGAACCTGTAGAGAACAGTTGCAACTTTACAGCCCTGCAGACAACAAAACACCTGAAGCACTTACTCATTGGTTTTATTGATTACATTTGCATTCGTAAAAGACTACTGCGAAAAAGGTTTTGATTGAAAGCGTCCTGTGCATAATAAAGTAAATGTATGCGTGATAATAAAAAGCTGGACTCTCACAGCCAAAGGCACCTGAGGCGACGGTATCCGAGTTGTGCAGCGCCGCCACCGATGAGACCCAGTGAGGCTGCTCCAGCCCTGCGTCCCCATGGCAACCGTGAGCCCTTTTCACCGTGCTGAGAGGCCTCTTCTTGTTGACGCTCCACAGACACACGGAGCTGAGGTCGCAACAGAAAACCATGAATGGATGGATCTGGAACAACGCAGGGAAACTCAAAGAGACAACGTGTCTGTAACGAGCTGCGTCCATCTTACCCGTCATCGGCTCCCGTGACCATGTGCTCCTCGTTTATGAGCTGGATGCAATCAATCGAACCCCTGAAGGAGACAGAATATAGTGAAAAGGAGACAGATGATGGTGAGCTCGGTGGAGTGACTCGTTAGTAGCGGTCACCACCGTCAGAGGCAACCAAAACTAGTTTAGTCCAAAACCATCAAGGTCGTCTCAGTCACAGTCCTCTATATCAGCAGTTCTCAACTGGGGGTACGCAAACCCCCTGGGGTTTCGTGATTTAAAAAAAAAAAAAAAAACGAGCATTCAGTCAAAAATATTCAATAGTAAATCAGACACTGATGGCACAGCGCTGTGTATTACATTTTCTTTTCAACCAAAAATGCTTTGTGCTGGTTATGGGGTACTTGGCTGAAAAACGATTTAACACGTGGTACATCACGGATAAAGGTTGAGAACCACTGGACTACACAACAGACGCAGTTCATCTGAAAAGGCTTTGTGACTGTTATTGCTGTAACTTTTCTGTGCTCAGTTTACTGCCAAGGAAGTGAGCCGCTATACGAACTGTTGATTACTGCAGTAAATACTGATTCTACCCTTACTTTACTCTTGTGGATGTTAATTACGGTTTTGTACTCCCTATTCAGACATCATCTCTTATTAAAAACTCATTTTATTGGATGTGGTATATTTTTCTGATTTTAAATAGCTATCCTCTGAATTTTGCAATTTTTTTATTGAACTTGCCCCCGTTTGGATTTCCCAAGCTATGCGTTTTTAATGATGCTCATGCTTTGTTTTATTATGTGTCGTCATATATAGTGGTTGATGTTTTCTTGATATGCATCTCTTTATTCGTTTATGCTCTTTGTGCAAAGCGAATCACCCTCGGGCCAATAAATGTTTCATTCAGTCCTTATTCAATCCATGCTACTATTGTGGATCTGATATACTATTAGATGTGGAGCTGTGTGTGTTTGCTACTTTCCAATCTGAGGCTTAAACCTTTGAAAAGTAACACTTTTTTACAGTTCTGATCATAGACAAACATCTGAAATCCAAAAGGTGCAAACAGAGAAAACAACAGGGGCAAGAAGGATGGACTCACTCGTGGCCGTGGAACACAAGCTGAGATTCCTCGGCTATCTTCCACACCCTCACAGAGCGGTCTCTTCCTCCGGCCGTCACACAGAGCTCGCGGCTCAGGCTGTCCAGTCCCGTTATGGCGTCCTGATGCCCAAAGCTACAGCGAATCACAATTACAGTTAAGATTAAAATTTCAATACAAATTCCAGTGTTTGGCAGCAAGATAAAACTATTTTCTGACTAGTTACTCACAGAGTTTCCACATATGCGTTCTCGTCCACATTCCACACCTTTACCGAGCGATCGTGAGAGGCGCTGTACAGATCGTGGGTTCCCCTCCTGAATGAAAGACCCTGAGAAGGAAAAAGACATTTGATGCGTTTCACAGGAGGACCTCGGAGTGACAGTATCTACACAACTGGCAAGATGAAAATAACATGTTGTATTCCACGTAACAGAGAAAGAGGCAGAACATACCGACACAGGGCCTTTGTGTCCCGTGAACTTATAGAGATGTTTACATGTTTCTGCCTCCCAGATCATGATCAGATTGTTCATGTCTCCAGTGGCCTGAAAGATGTAGAGAAAGAGGATTCTTAAAAACATCAAATCGCACTTCGGCAAACTGCTGGCAAAAGCAGGATATGGTGAGAGGGTACTACTCACCAAGTATTTTCCATCTGAGGAAATGGCCATACACAGGATGTGGGATGTGTGTCCAACATGCCGATCCTCGGTACCTTTCCTTCCACCAGGCATTGTGTGCAGTTTCTTCCCACTCTCAACATCCCCTGAAGAAATAAGAAAAATACTGAATTGAGTCCGCCATTATTATTATTATTACATTTCATTTAGCTGACGCTTTTATCCAAAGCGACTTACATGATATAGAGTATACAGTAGACCGTAGACACAGCAACGGTGAGCAATTAGGGTTAAGTGTCTTGCTCAAGGACACAATGACATGGACTGGCTGAGCCGGGGTTTGAACCACCAACCCTCTGATTGAAAGACTGACTTGCTAACCACTGAGCCACAGTCGCCATATTAGCCTCCGAAACAAGACAACTTAATGTATCCTCATTCAGTCTTCATAAATACTTCATTGAAGAATCAGAACAAATACTTTTAACGTCTACTAACATTTAATGATGGAGCAGTCTTTGGCAGCAGAATAGATGTACTTTTCATCAGAGCTAATGACCAGACAGGTGATTGGAAGTTTGTGTCCTCTTAACACCCTGATCTCTGAAGCATCCGGTGGCACGAGCTAAAACACAGAAAACAAAGGAAATAGCAGTAATGTTCACATAAAAAGACATGCTGTGGAGGAATGTCAATTTCCATACTTACATCTTTGGCAATAAGCCGCTGAAGCTTTCCTTTTTGTTCAAGCTGAGGAAAAAGAAAAAACTCACAATAAGATCTAGTGTATGGCAATCGATCTAATGTATTAAGTCCTATTTAATCGTATTAAATTGGGTCTAAGATCAAGGACACAGGTTTAGTTCATAATTCAGTAAACTTAAAAGAGTAATTTATGATGGGGGTGGAGGACAGAAGCAGGATGATGAAAAGTGAGGGAGTCATGTCTGGCGTGACCATGTGTCCAGTTTTATGCAGAACTGCACAACATATTATTCCTTGTACCACATAGAGACAATGTCATGTATTTTGATTAGCTCTTGACTTGGATAATTTTTATAACTGGGTGAAGCCCAGTCGTAGGAGATTCTCACATTCTTGTCTACTGCTTTAATACAGAAGAAGTTCTCACCACTTCTTCTTGAAGTCTTCCAGCAATCAGATCAGTCTCAAAGGCGTCATCTTCTGCTTTATCTTCCTCTGATGAAATTAGATTCCAAAATAAATATATACACAGGAATATACGGTATGTTAGGTTTCTTGGTTAAGCTGTTTGAGCAATACAAGTGTACCTTCTTCCTTTAGCTGTTCGAGGTAGCGTTTGGCTAATCGGAGCTTCTTCTCCTGCGGCGTTTCGTCATAATCAGGCTCTTCTTTGGACTGTCTTTTCCTGGGCACGACAGGACTGAGCAACACAAAACAAAGACACACATTTACAACTTGCTGTGCTAGTTATGCGCCTTTAAAACGGGACTATAAAGTGATCACCAACGCATAACCCCGACTGAGCACATGAGACATGTACCTCTCTGTTTCTGAGTCGCTGGAGATCTCTTCGTTGTGTCTCGGGTTGGGTTTCTTGGCTCGTAGCTTACTCTTACCGCCCGGGTCCCCATCGCCCTGCAGCAGAAGAAAGCAAATGGAAAAGTTGAAACAAAACCGGCTGAGTTAGACCAGCAGGTAAGATCAGGTCGCGTCACATGTTAGCTAACGGTACTTGCTTTAGCTTACTTGCTAAATTTACTTACCTTTCGTTTGAGCACCGCTGTGTTTTTTCCCTTTGGGGCAAATTTTGAGTTGTCTTTTTTCTTAATAAAGAAAGTCGAAGACATTGTTGAAATAGCACACGTGGCGTTTCAAAGAAAACGCTCCCTGTAGATAGTTAAACTCCTCAACTTTCTCAGAGAGCAAGTCAACATTGGACCCACATGGATTCACTGCAACCGAACTATGCAGCGGCAGTAACTGTTGAAGACAGACTCTGATTGGCTGATCGTCACAGTTCCTTCAGAATGTCCCGCCTCATCTTAAAACTCTCGATTCCCATTGGTTAAATCACGAATTTAAGATGAGCAGGAAACTGTACAGGGGTAAAATACTTCCCTCGGGGAGTGCGTTTTCGCACCTTTGTTCCGGACGTAATTGTAAAAATATAAATTTCACAACGCAATAATATTGCACGCTTGTGTACCACACACAGTAAAACATAAATACAGGAGCAGCATTTCACACATATTTAACCGAGAAACTTTAGCGCGGCTGTGGAAAATTAGCCGTAATTGTATCGGGATCTATGTACTGTACTACTGCAGTAGTACTACTACTTCCTCTACTACGCAGTATTTGCATTTACTGCGCTGTCTCTGTCCTCAGTGAGTGTGGCTACAGTTCATCCGTGAAGTAGAGCTGACCGGCCAGGTGAGCCTCATCTCAACCGTATCACGTTAAATATCACGTGTATTTGATAATGTATTGAAAGAGAGTTGGTATCACTCTTGTTGTCTCCAGCTGGAGGCAATCTAGAAGCTAGTAGGAGGGGTTGGGGAGGGGGGGATGCGATGTGAACTAACTTTTCATTTTTGTCTCCAAAATGGACGAACAAACCACGTCTGTCGAATGAAAAAGTTTGCCTCAAAGTTTGCCTCCAATCTTGTGCCGAAAAAGCTGAGCTCGCTGTGCCAACTGTTCGAATCTCTACTCTCCACAGATTCCTCTCACCCCCATGCCACCCAAGAGAGAAGCAGGGGCGACTCCAACACCAACACCAGTCAAGATGATAAAGATCGGCACAGACGCACAGGAGTTTGGCTGCGATCCAGTGGAGGATAAGTACAGGTTGGCTGAGGACTCCAGCTACTCCCCTTTTCCCAACAACGAGGTGATACAATGCTATTTGATTATGCAATTGTGCATAAACACAACTGGTGTTGACCTTACTACACATTAGAGTTGTTTCTGTGATTTCTTCTCATTTGGCAGCATGAAACAATTGACTTTGATGAAGAAAATATTGCAAGCCCAGACATCAGAACAGACACCATCAGTCTCCTCATGAAAATTGAGCAGCTGCAGGCACAACTCAAATATGAACGCAGATGTAGGATTCTGGCTGAGAGAGAACTGAGGGAGATGAAAGGTGGGTGGAAGAAGAGGACTTATTAATTAATATGCTAAAAAAGAAATGCCTGCAAAGACGACACAGTCTTGATTACTGTATTTGACTGGACAGGACATATCACATGTTGGACTCGTTTAAGTTTGGTTCTGATGTGTTTTTAGATGAAAATCAACAGAATAAGATGTTACAGGTAATGCTTTATTTGTCGTACTTATAATTTCTGAATAATTTGAAGGGAAAAATATATTTACATTGATACTAAATAATTAAAATAATTAACTGTTTTATCTAATTGCCTATAGTTTTTAGTCAGTGCAAAGCAAATCATACAAAACATACATCTGTTGAATTTAATCTCCAGTAAAAATATGACTATTTGTCTTTTAAATGGAGTGTTTCTTCAATGGTTTCTTAATTTAAGGTTTTTTAATTAAAAGTCCATAGCCAATTGCATAATTTCTCTCGGGAAATTATTTGAAAATGACAGACAAATGTAATTACATACCTGTAAATCATTGTTGAGCAAACATCAGACCCACAATGTAGGTAAATTAAAAACAAACGCATAATAAGCAGTTCAATGAAAAAGCTAAAGTAAAACTATTTAGATTCTTCTTGGATACTTTAACAAGTTAAGCTGTTGGCATGTCAAAACTTTCTTAGGTGGGACTCGTAGCGTCTGCTAACATCCTAGCTATGACCCTGTGAACATGCCATCTCATACTGTTTATTACTCTATGAATAAACTGGCTCTGTTTACACTTTTTACAGAGATGAACACTCTCATGATGCAGATGAGGCACACGGCACATGAACTGCGAGTCACTCTGGATCACGTTCTCCAAGGAGGCGAGTCCGCAGCAGCGCCGCAGACCTCTCAAGATGAAACTGTCTCTTTCCTGGGTGAGGCCGGGGAAGAGATGAGAGAGGATCTTAATATCCCAGAGGTCAGAGCTCTTATTCCCTGTCTTCTAACAAAACAATTTTGGGAAGATTGCTCAAGTCATTTAAATTCTGTTATCGTAGGAGAGCTTATGATACAATATTTAATTGTATTTCACAGAAGTGATGGTGTATTTAAAGCTAACGCTTTGATTTTGATTTTTCTCGCAGGACGATCACAACTTCTTGTATCTCTCGGAGCATCTTCGAGTACCAAAAAACCTTTATATGCGCATTGCCGAGATTGCAGACTACAAAAAGTACACGTCAGCTTTGCTGATGATACTTTTTGACAGAGAAACGTTGGCCACACACTCTCTGCAGGGCCGGAGGAACACCTTCACTGGAGAAGATTGCCACAAGCCTCAACTCCCACCTGAGATCTTGAGAAGTTTAATTGGTAAGATAAAGAACATTCAGTATCACACAGGTCTTCTTTGTAGATGTTGTGTTATTTTGGGAAATCACAGTTTTATTTTGTTTCTTCTTCCAGCTCATGTGGCGGTCAAGTTCGGTGTTGAAAGCAGCCAAATAAAAATTGCAATCCGTACAAAGCTGAATAATGAGGACAAGCTATTAAAGAAGAGACTGGGTATGGGTAAAGCTGAAAACAAAGCTTTGATTGATCAAAGCTTTTGCCAAGATACTTCACTCCTGCCTGAAAACGGAGTAATGGAAAATGATTCTCAGTTATAATCTTTTGAGCCTGCCTTCGTCTGTTGGTCACCAGTTTTTCATTATCTGATAAGATGTGTGACAGGTTGCCTTTTTAATCCACCTGTAGTTTATTCAGTATCGAAATCTAGTGCTTGAAGGTAGCTATTTTAACAACACTTTTTAGAATTATTTTTTTTTACAGCTGGTGACACAAACAATACATTGGACAGCACTATACAATGTTGCGTGTAATCGTCGGTGGTAAAAACTACCAAGTGTTATTTATTTTAAGGTAGTGAGTATTTGTGTCTAAATCTTCTGTGAAGTTGGCCTTTGTCAAACATTTGTGTGATGACTGGTTTAACTTTTCAATCAGCTGGCCTTGTGTGTTTTTGGAAGTAGGACATTTAACTATTTTAAATAATAAGGGTGCTATTTGTACCCTGCTCATAACAAACTGTACTCCAAGTTATCCTGTGATACTAGAATAGTTTATTTTTTTTGCAGTTGCAATATATGCTGCAAATGCTATTTTGTTTCCCAAAAATATGTCACTTGTCTGTTTGTTGTAATAAACTACAGGGACAATAAACTTTTGGAACCGCTATGCTTCCGTTATCTTAACTTGGACCCTTTCCAACATCAGCTCAGTTAAGTATGCTTTCATTTGGAATTTTGTTTTCTCAGCAACCAACAGATGTCAGCGCTGAGCCCGTTTCATGCTTATCTGCAAGCGACGATCAACTCTCAAAAGACTACTACGGCTGTTAAGAATGAAAGGTTTCCGTTTCTTGAAAGAAATGTATATCAAGAAATAAGATGCATTCAATTTCAAGGAGATAACAATAGTTGTAAATTGTTGACTAGATGGAACAAGTCCGTCCAATACTTTGTATTCTCTCAGAAGCTCTGGAGGGGAGAACAGAGGAACATCTGTAAAGACGGAGGCATGGTGGACAGTGTGTGACAGTCACTGCCACATACTGACTGATGAAAGGGTGTGTGTGTGTGAGAGAGATGCTTAATGTCAGCGGGTGGCAGTTTGATAGAGTCATGTTGTCTTGAAAGATGTGATTTGAACAATCACCAATTGCTGGCTCCTCCCCCCTCCTTTTTGCTCAACCAGCTGTGCTGTCTCAGTGGACGCAGCACATCACCTCTCTGTCAGAGTGAAACTCCCTGGGGACCATTACCAGGGCTTGTATGTCGGTTTCTTTGGGGAAAGCTACAATTCTTTCAGTTTTTGAACGGCTCCTTTTATACACCTGAAGACAACACCTGAATGCTGAGTTTGATGCTTTTTAAGGATTCAGGGAAGAGGCATCGCCATGATTTGGAAGTACTTAACTTTACAAAACTCAGAGAAAACTTGTTGGAGGAACTACAGCCAGTTTTCAAAATGTAAGAGTGGCTCTTATGTCATGGCGTTGCAAGGAATACAAATGTTGATAGTAAGTGCATTTGATAATGAAATAAAAAATACAATAGGCTCTTCAATGTTTTTCCTGTAATGTTATCACTCCAAATCTTTAGATGTTCAGTTCTGCATTTCTTATCAATACTTACATAATTTCTCTATTATATAAGTTTGAGGCTGAGGAAAAGACTGAGTCAACAAACATGTAAGGTCAATGTTACAAATCATTGATTACGAATCATTGATTTTCCTGACAAATTGCAGTCTGGTATAATTTAGACGAATGAGTTTATAACAATTGTGAAAATGTAATCTATTAAGTTAACACAAGAGCCCTAAGACGTTTGATAACCCTCCGGGGTAGCTTATGATATAAATCAGTAGTATCTCAAAATATATTAAATTATTTCTGCTGGTTTTGAACTTCAACTTGTAGCAGTACAAAAGACAAACCGGATAAAAAAAAAGTCTTCAAGATGCATGTTTTGGCAGAGAAGCCTTAAATAATTTCTCATATTGTGTCTGCTATTGCTAAATATCGTTTAACTTTCAGGACTTTGGTGGAATATGATGGACTCTACTATTACATTATCACCATCACATCAACATAATGCTGAATAGAGTAATGGAAATCTACTACCAAATATGCTTTTTGTGTAATTTATTCCTCAATGAGGCCAATTATGTCAGAGTAATACAATACACATGTCAATAGCTTTATCATCTGCAACTAATTTGGTTAATGTTTTTCATTATAATACCACATTTAATCATTGAAAATGCTTAGATATTCAATGCATAATATTTGTTTTTATTTTGATAAGTGAATCAATGGTTATTATTTTGAATATATCATTTATTTGCGTTACAATTGGTTATTGACATTATTAACAAAGGGTGGGATTATGGTGTTTCTCTTCATGGTAAAATACTCTAACATGGATTTATGAGGGATTAAAAGACTGCATAATTCCCTCATCCTCATTATAATGTATATAGTGCCAGAGAAGAACGGCAGCCTAGACTAAATCCAATGCATGTGTCTCTATTGAATTAATGATTAGAAAATGTTTTAGAGAACTAAATAAACTGAAAATGACTAGTGGCGGGCTAAGCGATCATCCTCTTCAGGAGTAAAATGTGGGTTTAAAGCATGCAGTTGTGCAACTGGTGGTCCAACATGATGAAAAATGAGGGCACCCTTACATAATATGCATGAGAATGTACATGTACTTGTGCTTCATGGGGATGAATCTCACCGCAAACGTTGCATGCCAATAGCTTTCCACCAGAGAAGATTACAGCATCAGTGGATCACTGGCAGGGAGTGAGAACATGTATTTAGGACACAGCTTTCTCCACAGTCATACATTTGAAACCTGATTATGATCAGCAGCACAAGATGGTAGATTCACGTATGGAGAGGAACATTAAAGATAGTACAGAGGGAAGAAAATCTGCAAAATCAACAATTTGGAGATTAAAATGTGCAGTAATCACATACTATATATTCAGGCAATGCTTTCTGTTTTTTTTCTTCTTCTAAACTGCAGTGACCGCGGGTCAAACCTGTCTTGGTAAGAGGGCTCCTCTTTGATGGTGCGGTGCAGGGTGACACTGAACACATAGTAATCAATGCAGCCACTTCCCCGCAGCTGGGATAAAACAAGCACGCTCATTATCTTTCATTTCAAAAGGATGGGGACGGATGGAGGAGAGACAGGGTGTCCTCCATGAATTATTCCGATTGATTATGTCCTTCCCTCACTAGAGAGCATCCCTTCTTAAATATTCTCCCACATAGTTATTGTTTTAACTTTACAGTATGTCCATGTATATGTGTGAATGCATGTGTTCTCTTGATGGTTATGAGGCTGCAGTGAGGATTTCTGGAAGTTTATATTTAGCAATTATTTCAAGCGCTTTTTGTGTGATACATTTTAAGGAATAAAATGGGGATCCAGTACTGCCTGTAATATGTCTTAACTGTATTAAATTATTAACATCAGTTTGGGTCCTAGCTATACAAGTTTGTGAAAGGGACAGGCTTAAAAGGAGAGCTCCACTAGTTAGACACCAACAGATCAGTTGACTTGTCATGGTTTGTACTAATCAGCCTGAACAAACAAACAAACAAACAAACTCAAGCTCTGAAGGAGTCTTGTCAATCCTAATGGCACAACAGTGATGTCATCAGTGCTTATTACATGTTAACCATATAAACTCAAAAGGTATCAGTGTTGTGTTAACTTCTGGTTTCCACTAATTACTGCAGGTTTAAATATTAAATGTAGTCTTTATTGAACACAATTTGCCATACCTGTTAATGATTTAATGGACTTTATTTTCTCCCACACAGGAGTGAAGAGTATTTCATTTGATGTCGAAAGGATTCTTCTGCCTCATTACTGAACAATGGGGGAGTCTGGAATACAGATGTGCATTTTTACTTTGAAACCTTTACTATGAATCATGGAGGAAAACAGTTTATTTCTGAACCCTCAGTACAATGACAGCCCCGCAGTTTGGGCACCGATGCCTTCAGCTCCCAGCAGACAGCTGGGCACCCTTCCCAACCCGCAGACACACTTCAAGGACCTGGCAGGGATGTTTTTCATGGTGACCCTGAATATTCTGGCACTTCTAGCCAACACTGCTGTTCTGGTTGTTGTCGTAAAAGCCCCCCATCTCAGGAAATTCGCCTTTGTGTGCCATCTGTGTGCAGTGGACCTGCTGTCGGCCATCTTGCTCATGCCTCTTGGTATTGTGTCCAGCTCTCTGTACTTTGCTGGTGTGGTGTTCACGGTACTGGAGTGCCAGGTCTACGTCTTCCTTAATGTAATCCTCATGGCTGCCTCCATCTTCTCCATCACAGCCATCAGTGTGGAGCGCTACTACTACATCGTCCACCCCATGCGCTATGAGGTCAAGATGACGCTGAAACTGACTGCGGCCGTGATAGTGATGGTGTGGGTGGCCTCTGCCGTGCTGGGGTTGTCCACCCTGTTTGGGTGGCCGTCCTACGGCAGCCTGAGCTCCATCAGTGCCGCACACTGCTCGGTGTACTGGAGCCACAGTGACCACAGACAAGTCTTCTCAGTGTTCTTTAGTGTTACTTGTTTCTGCCTACCTGCTGTTGTGATTTTCGCCGTTTACTGTAATGTGTACAAGGTGGCCCGTGTGGCTGCCCGCCAGCATGGACCCCTGCCCTTGTGGACAAACAGTCAAGTGAAGCGTCGCTCTGACTCCATAAACAGCCAGACTACGATCATCACAACCCGCAATGCCCCACGGAGGATTATGCGTGACCGGCCTTTTGGGGGAGGTAAAGCTGCTCTCACGCTGGTGGTTATTGTTGGCCAGTTTCTGATCTGCTGGCTGCCTTACTTTGCCTTTCACCTTTATCTGATGCTAGATGTGGCGTCCATTGCTCCCGATGACCTGGAGGAAACAGTCACCTGGCTGGCATACTCCTCCTTTGCCATCAACCCATTTTTTTATGGGCTTCTTAACCGGCAGATCAGGGAGGAGCTTTGTAAGCTGAGGCGCTGCTACTCAGCTCGGCCAGTGGAGCTGGCCGTCTCCAGCCACGAGGGCTCAGGCAATGAGAACTTCCTGCAATTCCTCCATCGGACCAGCTGCACAGTGGAGACACGTGCAAGCTTTGCCACATCCAGTCCTAGAAGCACGCTGGATCAAACTGGGCAGACTGGTTTCAGGTTGCCAGGACAGATCCCTGAAGAGTTCAGTTAGATATACCTCACTGTTGTAGCACAGCATTAGTTGCCTGCAGGACTATCAACGCCATACAATAACAAGTGATCCAGTACTTAATGACTGCAATATGTTTGTTAACTGCATTTGATACAGCATTAAGAAGTTCATTGTTTATGAAACTTGACATACTTTTTTCTTTTTATAAAGATTACACTCAGAAACATTACTGAAAACTATGGACACCGTTTCTTTAATTATTTTTACTGTATTTGTGGTTAAAGGACAGGAAAGTTACTAATCGTATAAGGAACACTTTGTTATTACAAGCTACTAAAACAAAGTTACTTTTTTAAATCACCACCATTCATTACATTTATTTTATAAAAAAGTAATGCACACAAATATCAGATAATACTTGAAAACTAATTCATGACAATGCATACAGATCTACAGGTAACTACTTTCTTTATAATGACAATTATTTAACTGTCATTCATTTTTCACAAGTTCTTAAGATTACCTGTTTTTTATGAGTTATCAACATAGCAGCAATATTCTTTGTACAACTTATTCAGTGTCGTTATGTTGTATTTATGTTTTATGAAATTTATGAATTTGTGTGAACTTTATTTATTGTACAGAAGAGACACATCACGTTTTGTTTAAACATGTATTGTTTCTTTTTGCTTTAATGTGCAAATAAACACTGGTTACTTTCTTCATTTATGCAGATCTCAGCAAGTAAGCATTTTATTGTACAGTACATATTATATGTGCATATAACAGTCTGTTGGCTGTCTAAACAGACTGGCCAGTCCGTCTCATGGGGTTACTTTCATCAATAACTTTGTATTATCTGAAAGAAGAAGATTATTCACTACACGTTGTTCATTTATCTTGCTTGGGCAGCCTTGTGATCCGACGGTCCCGTAACCGTGAAATCAACAGTCAGCCTCCCCATTAAAAGTCACGTGTCCTGTCAGTTTGTCAAAGTCGCTTTGGAGATGTGTGCCAGCGAAATGCTTTCAAATGTAAAAGAGAAATACAGACAAAAAACACACTAAAAGAAGACGTCTGCATTAGCAATATGTGTATGTTTGACTTTTTGTTATTGTTTTCTGTTACTCTCTGGGTCCTGACCTCCGTGTTGTCTCTGAGTCCATTTATGAAAAGCCTGTGACTAAGACTGAACCCAGTCAACACGTGATTATAGAAAGAGATAACACCATTTCATTTCACAACTGGGGAAGTGGTTGGCTCTAATACCCTCTTTTACATTACATTACATTTCATTTAGCTGACGCTTTTATCCAAAGCGACTTACATGATATACAGTAGACCGTAGACACAGCAACGGTGAGCAATTAGGGTTAAGTGTCTTGCTCAAGGACACAACGACACAGACTGCCGGAGCCGGGGATCGAACCACCGACCTTCTGATTGAAAGACCGACTTGCTAACCACTGAGCCACAGTCGCCCCCTCTTAATATTTGTACACTGGCAAATCAACAACTATTTATATTTCTAAATATGTATTTTTGACGACGACCTGTCAAACCCTGTAAACATTACATAATGGTACGTTTCTTCCTGTTAAACTATATTTAATCATTAATATTCTTCAGGGCAGTTAGATGATGAAATGTTAATGTATTTTTGGTGAATATTTAGCAGCTTTTCACAGATTAGACTTAAGGGATATCATCGGATAGACACAGTGATATATGTCAACAACTGAAGAGAGCATGCTAAGCTCAATTTTAATCAACCCTGTAAACACCATCAAGAGATATAAACATAAACCAGTAAACATGTAAGAATAACCCTGCTTTAATGTCAGTGAAGAGGGAAATACCAACAACAGGAGCGTCAACTAAGACTGTGTACTGAAAGACAGCAGAAAAGACATCCCAAACACACACACACACAAAATCCAGAAACACAAGAATTTTATAGACATCCGGATATGTTAAAACAAGCAAGATAAAACATTTTATTAATGGTTCCTGGTTGTGATAACATTCACGTATGTGCTGCAGAGTTTACTGCAACAATGCAGCTTTTATAACAAGTACAGACAAATATTGTCATCAAAGCTAACATAATATAACAAGAAACCAGCAGTGATGTACAAACATCAATTGTGCAAATATAATATGAAACTTGCATGGAGGTTTGTGTAAGGACCTGAGGGGAGGTGTAGTGGATGGCATTTACATTCCAGCCAGAAGGCTCCACCCACTCATCAGGAGAGCATTGAGATCAGGTGTGGGACGAGACACACCTGCTCCTGATCTCCTGGTCAGGAAGGTTAACAAAAGCCAAGAAGGGGGGAACTGAGCAGGTAAAGATGTGACGAGAGGAGAAGAGAGGCCTCGCCGCTTCATGAAGAAGTGTTGAGCCAGTAAGTCGGCTAGCGCTGGGATGCTTTAGTTGGAGTAAGTGAGTAAGTGATAAAGCTCTGGACTGAGCTACGTTTGAGTTCTTTGTGTTTGTTTAATTAAAATCCTTCAAAACCCTGCAGAACTGACTCTACTGCCCTAACTTTGCAAAGATGCTAAATATGTCTAAATTTCTGGGGGTAATGTGTATAGCAATCAAAAAAACTTTATTTCAGGGTCCAGACAAAACAGGACATTACATTTAATAAATTACATACCAAAGCACAATAAAAGTACCCATGCTTAACAGAAAGCTGTACTGATGTCTCCACAGCTGGGATTGGTGTGTATTACTAAACCTTATGTTTGACAAAACCAAGATTTACTTTTTTATCCAAGGATTTGATGGCGCCATTAAAACATTCTATTGGGTTTTAAATATTTTTTTCAGTGTAAATATTATACCTTTTAATGAGTGGATTCAACAGTGGATTATCTTTGCACCATAAATCCACTATATAGGGCAATTTAAAAAATGAATGTTAAGGGTTACAAAAATACAAATCCATATGTTTTTAATCCATAAGAAATCCATGAACTCAAAAAGATGCCAAGATATACTCAATCACATCAATCAAGTTTTGGCCCCTTCTCTCAGAAAGAACCAAACATTTCTGACACTTAAGTTACTAATCTTTTAAATATGATGTTCTGTATGTAATACTGTTATATTAAAATGACAGCTGACTGCCTGTTTCATCACTCAGCATCCAAAGTGTGCGTTTCGGTCTCATGAATATTTGAGCCTGAGCAGTCTTCATAAGTTGCAAATTAAAGGACCTCCCATCTCAGTGGAGGCTTCTATTAAATCAAGACAATCAAATCCGCTGTACACCTCTTTTGCAAACCAGATTCATTGTAGATCAAATACGAGGCCACTCTATAGAAAATGAGAATTCATGGCTTGGGCTCAGCCGAGTGCAGTTTGTTAGTTGGCTGTCCTTAATAGTAAATCTGAAAAGACCCAATGTTCTTCTGTGTGCTGTACTCCGTCTGTTTGACAGTGATTAAGAGAAAACACTCCTGAAGAATCAAAGGGACGAGGTGTGATTGATGGTGCTGTCCAACACAGTGAACCGCATTATTTCATCAGACCTTCTTTGAACAGTCACAGCACGACGTCCCTCAGAACTGCATACACACATGTAACATGACAGCTTCATGGAGCTTCATGCAGTACAGGGTACTCAGTGTACTCAGGTCCCACAAACCAATTAAGGGCCCGCAGCCAGGATGGGCAGATTACAGGCCCTCTGAAAAACACTCCTTAACCCTGGAACACTAACGTTGTGTGATTTTCACCCGTGCGATTGTGTTTACGTTATTTTCATTGTGTTGCTTTTGTCTAAGTTGTGTGGGTCCTTGTGTAGCTTCATGCTGCTGAGTAAAAGGTTTTTTCGGGTGGACATTGAATGGAGATGTTTCCTTCACAGGACAAGTCTCACATGTCCCAGGAACGGGTGTACCAAAGAACAAGTTCATAGTTCGATTATTTATATTTTTAATCATGTTTTATTGATGAGTCCCTAATTTTTCACCCAATTTTGAGCCTATTTTCAGGGTCCCCCATGGTACCTGTTTTTCGTTTTATAGGGTAAAATAAAAGAAGAGGACTTCAATTTGCCTTGTATAGTTGTATTTTAATATATTTTGATGAGAAGTATATTTTATCAGGTACATTATATTAGGTAAAATATACCCAATGTTAGTGATGGTGTTACTATTTGTAACAGTGTTCTAGGGTTGATAGAAGAGTCCGACATGTTGGGAAATACGCTAGTTAGTTAGATAAGAAGCTCATTTGAGGGGTATTTTGTGAAGATAATCCAGTGTTTTTTTTCTCTTTTGTGGTGTTAGATGGGCAGCACTGAGGCGATTGCGTTGGTAAATAGACATGACAAATAATCAGTCTGACCTATTGTACTGAAAGCAGCTGGACTGACAGGTGCTGAGCAGGAACGCTGTCTGACCTCCTTCATGTCCCAAATAAGCTGCTTCTGTCTGAACAGAGGGTTTGAACTGTGGTTGGAGTTAAATTCATGTGATCATACATAATGTTATTATGTAATCAGATGAGAATGATTAACATGTGTATGTATATATTTTGGTTATGCCTATACCTGCCATATATTATACAAATATGATACAGAATGTGCTATATTAATAATAAAATGAACAAACATTGCATGTATATGTTGTCTTAAATGAAGTGCCCTCATAGTCATTTTGATTAATTGTCAAATTATTAGTTTTGAGGTCACGAGAGGGTCACAGGACTAAAATGTTGATGAAAAACCTGTCTTCCAAATCATCTTCATAATATGAGAAAAGGGGTCCATAAAGAATGTGTTCTTTCAAAGTTCAATAAGTTTTATTTATTTTTAGCATTAAGCTCTTTGATTGTTGCATATTTTTACTATTTGTAAGCTTTTTCAGGGGCTGCAACTCAACGTTCTAATTATTATGCAAGACAAAAAACACATGAAAACCTTTTCCATACATACAAGTGTTAGTGTATTTCACAACAAATGTGATCGTAATACTTGTTATCTTCATATGGATAGTTTATCAGAAGATTTTTTCAGACTAATTTATCTGGATAAATATCTTAATCCCGATAAATTGGACATCTTGGAGTGATCCTGAACCACAGGGTACAATGAGCTATAATGATTCTTTCTCTTCTCTCTTTTTCATTCTTCTTCCTCTAGTCACACACACACACTCACACACATACTCACCAATGACCTCACCTGTGCAGCCACGGCCACAAACAAACCCCATCTGGTGAGGCGTGCAGTCCATTAGCATACCATCGTCTCCGGCACAGACACAGGAAACTCTCCGTCATCAATACACGGTGTTCTCTCTCCGTCAGGCAGACATTGTCATTACCATGGAGACTGTGCTCATCGTAGCTATAGATCTAGCAGCGTAGTAGCTCACTTATGCTCAACTTTGAACAGATATCCAGTGTGTTACGTATTTGTTTGTTTTGTGTGATGTACAGTAATTGATCTTTTTAACTGTGAAACATTTCCATGTTTTTGCTTTTCTTAGTCGTATATAGGTACAACTTTTGGATACATATCTTTTAAATAAAAGTAGCATATAATCAATCAACATAATTTAAGTTTTGAAGAACACTTGAGTTTGGCAGATGGATAGAAGTTATTTTCTATATTTACATTATTTTACCAGGTTATCCCATTGCCAGCTGCTGTACTGGGTCTTTGTGTGGTGAAGATGACGATGAGAGCAGTGAGAGATGGCCTTGGGATGAAGGTCTGGTGGGTCGCTGAGCGATAAGGTCTAACTCTGAGGATTCATAGCTGACCTATTAATAGCAGAGAGGATGACTGGTTAATGGGTCCAAAGGTTGTTAGAGGTGAAAGTTATTTTTTTCTTCTTAAAAGCATGTTGCAAAACACACCAGACTGAGTGCAGCGACCTGAGAATGCTCTCCATACTCGGTCTGGAGGAGGATATTGTGATAACATGCAATACATCTGATTAATGCTGTTAGTGAACTTGATTGTGCAAACCAAGGCAGTAAAGGATTCTTAATGTTGAACACTGAACTGTTTTAGGAGACAGGATGAACATTCTCAAAAACATGGATTCTGGCCATAAAACACATTTTTGTCCTTTCTTTTCAAAATCAACGAGAAGCTAATAGGATCAGAAGTCAGTTTTGAGAAAGCGTTAAGAGATGGATTTTAGTTGTTAGTGATTGAACGTTTTATATACGTATGTCTATAGAGACCATGTTTTTTTCACAAGTCTTCAGTGGCTCATACATTCACTTTATTCTGCATCTATACAGAAAAGCAGCAAATGTTAAAAAAAAGTTATATTTACAGTATATAAGTGACAGTGACAAATATTGGCGTAAACATTTAGAATGACTGTAATATTGAGAAATCAAAAAATATTTTGAAATGCTTTCCTTGATGTTTGGTGATACTTTTGCAGTGTCATATTGAGATGATCAGAGGATCGTGTTGACATTTCTTTCTCAGTCAAGGGAAGGGTCCAAAGAAATATGAAGAAAGAAAATATGAAGAAAGCACCATTAGGTCAATATTTTTGAAAAAGCAAACTATAAAGTCCAGTTCCTTCTGTTTATTGAGAAAATGAATCACACTTGCATATTTATAGTTGCTCTGAAGAAGTTCATTAATTTCCTTCTTCTCGGTAGCATCGGCCTGCAATGCACGTATCCCTATATCACTAAATATCTCTTTTGCTCTCATGCAGGCAGATTTGTCTCATGTTGCCATGCATGTGTCTGTGTGATGGCATTCCCAGTAGGGTGTATTGGTGTATACAGAGCCATCTCCATGTGCACTGTATTTATATCCCACCCTATCCTTCCTATCCCCCCACAGCACAGGAAAATGATCTTCACTTAAAAGACCATCTGCAAATACCATCCAGGGCGCCGTAATGTTCCCAATATAACCACACATCCCAGCCGAGGGGTCCGACAGCGGCCTCAGTCTGAGCTGCACGCTGGTGACAGGCACTCTGCTCTCCGGATTGGGATTTCTTCCCGTCTTTGGATGAACACCATGATAAAAGGTGAAGACTCAGAGGAAGTAGAGATTGACTTGGAGGACTCTAGTGACCCTGATGAATTTGATAATGACGAGGAACCTGAAACTCTCTGGAGGGCCCATCCTTCTCTGGAAGAAGAGGAAGACATTCATACGTCCACAATGGTGGAAATCAGTGATACCAAGCCTCTGATAAATGTCCGGGACCCCCGCGGTATCAATGACTGTCTCAAGGTACTGGATCCTTTGTGCATATGTCACATGCAGTGATTTAGCTGAAACTCCTTGCTGTGTAGAACCAAGGGACTGTTTGGCTGAATGCGCTGCCCTCCGGTGGATGAAATTCATTTTGGATGCTGAATCTTGTCCAACAGCAACACAAATTGTTAATTCACCTCTGTAGCATCAGCACCACTTTGTCTTTGTGTCTCCAGGTGACGTTTGAGGATGTGATTGCTGAGCCGGTGTCAGTGCGCAGTGGGGACAGAGTGTGGATCTGGAGTCATGCCCTGTTTGAGGTGTCTAGGGTCTGGATCTACAGAGTAGTGACCGTGCTTCTGGCCATTCCCATTTCAATTATCTCTGGTCTCCTGTTTGCCATCCTCAGCTGCCTCCACATCTGGTAGGTTTAGCTATCGCCTGGTTGCTTCTGCACATATAAAGGAACAACATATTCTCACCTTCACTAGCACATCTTCTGCCTTCATCCAATAACTTGAAGGTTCATCAAAGTGTCTTTGTCGCGCTCACATCCCTAAACAAGTCAAGGGGCTCTGTGCAGCTGTGCTACGAGTGCTAACACTCTCTCTAAGACCGGGCTAACATGTGGATGTTTAGAAAGCATAAGGCTTACCATGATCACCATCTTAGTTTAGCAATGAGACTGGTGTAAACAACATTAGATTAACAGGTATTTGCAGGATCCCGTATTTGTTTAGCTTGACCCTCGTACAAGAAAGTTAAGACAGGATGTCTCTCTAATGCTTTAAACTTGAACGTTCTGAATATGTCTTGTGTGAGTCATTTAGCTTCATGGAAGGGCAAAACTAAACTGTGGGAAAAAACACCTTTGATTGGTCTTGATTGGTACACAAAGGAAAGACATTAGCAACAGGAGGACACAGTATGTAAGGAGGGTAAAAGGAATTTTTGATTTGGAAACTCTGGTAAAGTAGTGATTCTTCAAAACATTAAGTGTTTTTTAATGTGTTTTAACATCAGTGATACTAATTGGTTTGATACAAACAAAACAGTAATGAAACAATGCAAAGTTGAATGAAAAAGTGAATGAGTAGTTTTGGAAAACGTAAGAATATAATAAAGTGTAATGTTCATTTAATGATTGATAATGATTGATCTATAAAGGACATGATGGTATGCTCTGCTGTGTAAAAAGAGGAACTGTGAATTGGCTGGAAATAACGAAGGAGGTTTCATATCCTGATTCAACCTAGAAGTTATGAAATAATCAAGTTATGAGTATGAAATGCCCTGGGGTTTTGGGGGAAGTACAGTACTTCATTCTTAGTCATTGTTGTGTTTCTTTCTATGACAGGATTGTTGGTCCTTGTAGCCACTGTGTCTTCATCGGGGCCCACTGGCTGCAGAGCCTGTGGAGCATTGTGCTGGGCATCATTGTGCGCCCCTTCTTCACGAGTGCTGGGAAATGCTGTGGAGGCTTCAGCGTTCACCTGGCCAAAGAATGAGACCGGCCCCTCCAGACTGGGATGCTTCATTATGTGCACTGGTGTTCTATAGTGGACTGAGTCGAAGTGGGCATTGCTATTTGATTATTTAACATCTGATTCAAAACAACATTTTTATAATACATGTTTTACACAGTTAATGTGTCTTTGGTCAAAGTCCAACATCTGAGGGTCCTTTTGATTGACTATAGCTTCTGACATGTTCAAACAATAATTCGGACCTGTCACAGTAAAGAAAAGTGATGTTTTATTCTCATAGCGTATAATCAGGTCTGTGAAACAAAACAAGGATCAGAGTTCTTAATATCTGAGATCAGAGTAAGAAAATGGAATCTCTAAAATAACTTTTATTACATTGATTGACTTAAAGAAAACGAAGATGATGAAAGTGACCAGTTTTGATATGCAGTTTTGTTCTGACTCTGATACCTGATGGTGGGGTTACGACTTTGTGATATTTTGAATTTAAAATAATTACAGCATAGTTTGTCATACAAATTGATTGTTGTATTATATTTTGATACATTTTAAAGTTTAGAGTTTAAGCTAATTTAAAACTACTTGAATGAAATTCAATCAAAATCAAAGCAAAACACTTGCTAATGACTTAATATTGGTAACATTTGAGTATTTAGGACCTTTTATCACTTTCTGGAAGTGGATGGAAATTAAACATCCTCTAAGCTGTAAGTGGCAGTGTGAGTTGTCACACTTGTACAAACGAATATACAATGCTATAGTGTGTGTGTGTGAGTGGGTCCCTATACTCATGGTATATCAGCAGTGCCTTCTATATCTTTGACAGTTCGTGGTATCATTGCTGGCAGCTGCCTGCTGGCATTCCTGGATCTGAAAGACCCTGAGTGGTGTTTCAGTTTATAAACGGCCACTCCCCTCCCCTGCCCTCCGTGGCTCCGGCTGCAGCCGCACACCCGACCTGTCATCGTGGTTTCTCTTGCTTCAATAACTCAGCTGCAACAGGACGGGGATCGACCTCCCCGACAGAGGAGCCCAAGCAAATGAACGAGGAGGTGGTCAAGGTGCAAATGATCTGCTTACTTTATATTCATAGAAGTGCATTAATTGAAGTAGAAATTTGTGCTGAAATATTTCAGATTAATGAAGCCTGGCCATGTCAGCTTTATTGTCAACACATGAAGATTATACAATAGCAGTGTTATTTGGATAGGGTCAGTTTCAGTAGTTTGGATGAAGCTGCTGTTGGTGGCCTTTTTCATAACCAATGCAAATTTAGATTGTATGGACCCGTTATGTGAAATGCTGACCTTTATTTCTATGTGGCCAAATCTTACATATTGCACCTTAAAGCTGTGGGAACATCTTTAAAGGGTTTTGATAGTTACTGGGAAATTTTACACTTTAGGTCAACCCCTAAAGGTTGAGGTTATTTTATTTAGTTGTATTTGCTGAGGGTTTAAGGTCTCTGTTGCTGAGACATCTGGCACCACCCGTATACAACAGACATACATGATATTTTGTAGTGACACTCAAAGCATTGGGAAACACCCAGCATTTATATCTAATTCCAGAAGTCTGTTCAAGCCGACGCGTGAGTCAAATCTACTCGCTGTTCATACTCACCTTCCCTCACCCGCTGTTCGAGGCTTAGGGGAAGATATACAGCAGGGTGAAGGGGGTTGTACAAAATAAGATGTAAGTGTTGTACAGCTGTTTGAATTTGGCATGAAGGCCAGTTTCTGGGCATTGCAATGACTTCTTGAAGATCCATGAAAGGCAGTAAAGGTGCAATATTAATTGTTGTAATTGTTGTCTCAATCTTTGTATTTTCTTTGCTGATTTGGTGTTGATTACAGGATTGGGTTACAATAATGATACAATGTTCTTTTTTCCACAATAAAACACATCTGAAAATTATCTAACCATTCATTCAAGCCAAACTTTAAATAAATACAGTTTTAAGTACAATATGCATTTTTCATTGTACTTAATTATAGTTACAGACAGATTTAAACATCAGTACATTTTGTGGTTGTGCCAAATGTTAAACTCTAATGACACTTTTTCACCGTTAAGCTGTGCCCTGTGGATGTTACCCAGAACCACAATGTTTTGTTGAAAACCTTCCAGGCTATATTCAGTCAAAGAACAATTTAAACACACTTAATGAGCCAAAAAATGCACATTATCTGATACAGACACTGATTTTCTCCATACAGTGAGTATAAACAGTTGACATATGGCTTCAAATGTACAGCAAAAGAAACTGAGCAGAGAAACAGCACCATTTGTTGGACTAATTTAAAGTAACCACAAGGGGGAACCATTATTCAAGGTTGATCCCACGATCCCAAGATGAAATAAGCTTCAAATTGCCTAAAAGCCAAGGGTAATGATTACCCCAAAACACCAGTCACATAGAAGAGGCGTTAATAAAACATGTAGACACACACGAGGAGCAGTGGAAACCATTTACACAGTGATTTTTATATTACACCATAAAGGACAAACACTGTTTGATCTGCAGCACATACCAGGCTGCTTAAAAGAGGGGTATTATATAAATAACCTTAACATAATTCATGCATATCAACATTTTGATTAAACCACCCATAGGATATTCCTTTCTATTGTCCAAACTGCTTCAGAGGCGCTGAAGCTGATCGCAGCTGACATTGGGCGAAGGCAGGGTTCACCCTGGACAGGTCGCCAGTTTATTGCAAACAACCATTCACATCCACACCTGTGGCCAATTTAGAGTCTCCAATTAACCTCAGCTGCATGTCTTTGTACTGTGGTAGGAAACCAAAGAACCCAGAGGGAACCTACGCTCCCACAGAGAGAAGGACCGCCGGGGATCGGGCCCTCTTGCTGTGAGGCGACAGTGTGAGCCCCCACACCACCGTGCAGCCCCCCCATGTGATATTATAATAAAAACAATCTGTTTACACGTAGTAATTCTGCTTTAAAGGGGTAAACGAGCATAATAGTAACTAAATCAATAGCCACGTTCACAAAGCAATATATATTTGTGTAATCTGCCAGACCCCTATACCTCTCCTAGAATTGACTTATTTGTCAAAAGAATGTCCTTGTGCATTAATATACTTGTGATAGTTACTTGTCTTTTAAGGTCAAATTAGGAAAACAACTATTGGAAGACTAACAAACAACTTTTAAAATGCTCATTGTCAGGGTACATCTTGACGTGATAAAGCCAGTGTAAGATAAATGATTTGCAGCTGTAGGGAGTTCAACATGTTAGTGGTATTTTGAGAAATCCACAGGAGTTTTGTATTATCTCTTTAGCCCATTAGAAGAAGAAAAGAATAGTAGCTATGAGCCACTGCAGAGCCGCTGCAGATGATTAAATGCCTGAAATGGGGGACTTGCATGATTCCCGAATTGCACGACTAGGAAACCTGGATGGCTTTCAGCTGGCTCTTCAGGGTCCCAGTCCCCCTGTGCTGGATGTGTGTGTGAGGCTCCTCTGGCTGCTGGTGTTCTTGATGACACAAGTAGAAGACTTGCTCTTGTGCCTGCACTGTTGATCACAGCTGCAGGGGGAGGCTGGCAGGTACCGTCTACAGCAGCAGAAGAAGCACTGCATGAGGTCATGGAACAGGTGACCAGCAAAGAACATGTAGATCCAGGGGTTGCAGCAGCTGTTGAGACTGGCCAGCAACATGGCGATGATGAATGCCACGTCTAAGGAGAGAGACAGAGACAAAATTATATTTTTGGTGAATATACATATTCCATTCCATTATCCAAACCGCTTATCCTATTTAGGCCCTGAGGTCGCCAGTTTATCGCAGGGAACATATAGAGACAGACAACCATTCACATTCACACCTACGGGCAATTTAAGGGTCTCCAATTAACCTCAGCTGCATGTCTTTGGACGCCCGGGATCGGGCTCCTTTTGCTGTGAGTTGACAGTGTGAGCCACTACACCACCGTGCAGCGAATATACATATTCTTACAGAGTAAATCTAGTGTAGTTTATTTTGATCCAATCCCACCTACGCTACATTTTCTCACTAACACACCAAATCCAAGGCTGAAAATCGTTCCAGAAAAAAACCTGATCTCCTCCCGATTAAGCAAAAACTTGTGAGCCATTTTTAAAGATTTTCATTCTCGGTAGGAACCCATGTTCGGGCTGTGGTGGCACAGGCTGGTTTAAAGTCAGAAAACCCTGAGGGATGGACTAAAACGTTGCTTTTGGTCCTTTCATGCGCTGTTGCCAAGGAGAAGAATATTACATATTTCCAGCCTTATCCTTTAAATAAACCTTGTCTATGGCAACATGGCCAGGGTGTACTCTGCCTCTCAACCAGTGCATGCTGGGATTGCTCCAATCCCCTGCAAACCTGAATAGGGTAAGCAATTTAGAAAATAAATGAATAAGTGGATCTTTAAAAAGCCCCTAAAGTAATATGTTTTTCTCCATTCCAGCAAAATAAAATCACCTGGTTGTGGGCTTACGTCCAAATTCAGTGTGTGAGTGTGTGTGTGTGTGTATACGTGTATGCTTGCACTTTAAGAGTTTTAGCATCCTGGCTGTAGGAATGGTCTTAACAAATATTGGATCTCCTTGGACCTTCATGGTACCACCTGAGGTACCTGAACGTTGACCCCCTAACTTTTCATCAAGCACCATCATCAGGCCAATATTTTAATTTGTCCAATATTTTGGTTTATAACCCCAGCCATGGCTGTGTTTAATGTTTAGCATCAAATAGCATATGTTAGCGTGCTAACAGGTTAAGCCACTAGCATGGCTGTAAATTCTTGTTAAACATGTATTAACATAATTACACCCCACTAAGACGTAACAAGCCAAACACATCTGGACAGTGTTGGACTCTGGATTACATTTTTACAAAATATCAGTCCTTGTTCACGGCAGCTACTCTTGTAATGCACATACATTACAAAGAAAAATATGAACTGACAGGCATTTCAGACATCTAAAACATTTGGGATTTTCCCTGAAAAATAAGGAGGGTTGAGGGATCCCACACAAACAGGATTTTAAGCTGCATCTGACACAAACATGATGAATGGCTTCAATTAGGAGAGGCCCATCCTGGATGGAAAAATATAGCAGATTTTTCTCATTCAATCATATGATTAAATTTCCTATCTTTAGAGCACAGGACACATTGATGGAGCACGCTATTGGAACAGTGGAAAATTGAAGACTTATGTCTTTCTTTTTTCCTCTAACCCTTAATAGGGTGAGAGATTTAGTGTCTTGTCCTCTCCTCGAGGGAAACTGCTGACCTGTTCTGTTTCATGGTCCTTTGTTTTATATTGAGAGGTGTGCTGAGCGAAGTTTCAACCAAATGACACGTCAAAAAGTTTTCAACAGATAAGTTAAACACCCTGTTCAGACTTGTGTATATATATATATATATATTGTTGGTGCTATGGGGAGCACAGTCCTCTAAATGCCACAAAATGACAGTATTCAAACTTTGTTTTTGCTCTGGTATATTTCACTTTGACTTAAAGTACTTCACCACTTTCTTGTGCTGCCAGAAATGAAAGAAAAACATTCATCTTGGCTGCTTTTCTGTAATATCATGATATACAGCTCTTCTGAGATTGATGTTGGAAAAAATGGAAACGAGGTGATGTTGATTTCAAAAGGAGGTGATGTGGTGATATTGCCATAATTTGTTTGATGAATAATGATACACACAAATTGAACTCAGAGTGTAAAAAGTTAAACAAACATTCCATGCGTGCAAAAATGTAGTTTCTTGCTTGAGCTGACCTCAGAAAGGATAACTCACCTAACCTGAGGGCATTACTCCAAAGAGAAGGCCATGAAGTAAAGATAAGCAGAAAGCCCGGTATCTTTACCGGGTAGGGACACAAACGTTTCTCTGAAAAGTTTTCTTTGAAACACTCTTTTACACTTTTAATCAGTTCACTTTACATGAAACTGCTACAAATCCTTAAATCAAATAGAGATATTTCAAATTGACCATTTTCTTTTTTTATCTCTCTTCTTTCTCCCATTTGTTGCTTCTTGTTTACTTCAATGATTTGTTTTCATAATTTACATTTCGTGTGAAATTGTTCTATGTTATACAATTTAGCAACATCTTAATGACTGTCAGTAATAAAGGGTACATTACACAATGATACAGAAGCCAATGTATTATAGTCTAATGAAAATTACTTACTGTGTGTCCAAATTTGGGGATTACTAAGTTTTAAACTGAAATAATTTCCTTTATCAGTTGATCAGAGGATCCTTCTTATTAAGCTGAATAAACCCCAAAACAACAAACAAGCAGTGGGTTATCTAAAGGTTTTGTTGATAAAGAGCAGTTTTACTTATTATGAGAAGCTGACATTTGGGAAATACAAGGTTTTCACAAAACAGTTCCAAGGAAGTCACTATTTCAAAGATCATATATATATATGTATACTTCAGTATGAATGGGAAATTAAAAAACATTTTTATTTCAATGACATTTAGCAGGTTTTGAAGGCTTTGCAAAATAACATGTTTAACAGTCACAAACAGCCTAATATTAAATGGTGGTAAGAAATAGCATTGAGTCCATCCATCCAAACTATATGAGGGCCCCTATTCCAACATACACTATTTTTGGCATTATTTGCTCTAATGTGTTTATTTTCTTAATTTGTACAAACCTTTTTTTGAAGAAGCCTACAGTCAATTGCCTTGGCTAAGCCTGTCCTATTTAGGATACATCTAAATCTCTGTCTGCTCTAAATGAACAGCTATTTTGCTCAGATAACACCACTTGAAAGGTTATGGAGCATATCAGCTCCCCTGCTCTTGTCTCTTTAATGTCAAACTCAAAAGATATGAGGGGCAAATCAGAACAAACTATGCAGTTAAATGGAAATCATATAAACCACCACTGGGAACAGAGGGAGCAACTCTTTGATGTCTTGGTACATTTACTCTCCCATTGGCTCTGAGAACTGGCTCTGAACTGATAACCACGACACATTCATCAGTGCCCACTCTGGGGAGTCTAGCCATTGTGCTGCCTCGGAAGTGAAGTAGATTGCTTCTGAATTCCCAGAGATGTTTTCTGAAGTAGAAACATAATCTTTGCATACATGAGACACTGAAATATTGTAGAAAAACTAATTTTCATCACATGGTTTTATGGACAATACATTTATCAGTATTAGATAACTCCTTGTGTCAATGAGCACATGGCACACTGCTAGGTGTGATATCCTCTTTGCATCAAGAATGGCATCTGTTGAGTATTGGTAAAGAAAAGAAAACACTGAGTGTGCCCTTACTTTATAACTCTATAAAAAGGAACAGAGCAGGCTCTATCAAGGGTGGGCAAACTACGGCCCGCGGGCCGGATCCGGCCCGTTGGGCGTTTTGATCCGGCCCGCCGAGTATTATGAATTATAAATTGTAGTAAAGACCGCTGTAACGCTTCTCCGTTCCCGACTTGAGTTTCCCGAAGCACGATGACGGCAAAAGACCAGCATCGATGTTTCTTAACTCAAGTCGGGAACGGAGAAGCGTTACAGCGGTCTTTACGTGCCGTGCGGCAGAGGACAGCTGTGCCGTGCTTTCTGCAGCGCATCAGGCTGCGAGTCCAGCTGCTGCTGTCTGCGCTGCTCACCTCCACCCCTCCCCCACAGGCCAGCGCGCCACGGAGACATGGTCCGTTTTATACGGCATAACGAACGCACATCAGACCCACGGGACTCATGTGACATATAGGGTTCTGCCTGCCAGCCTCCTGCCGGCTTCCTGCATTGAGCCCCTCTGCAACAGGGGGGCTTTTTTTAGACAAACTGCTAGTCAAGAATCAAGCACCAAGGCAAGTTATTTGCTAGCATTTAAATTAGCAAAAGCCAGCAAGCCTTTCTCTAAAGGGGAGTCTTTGAAAGAATGCATGGTAGAGACAGCAGGTCTCTTGTGTCCAGAGAGCAAAAACAAATTCGAAAAATTGAGTTTATCACGCAGGACAGTGACTCGCCGTGTAGAACTAATTGACGAAGCGACGGGCGACTGTGGCTCAGTGGTTAGCAAGTCAGTCTTTCAATCAGAGGGTCGGTGGTTCAAACCCCGGCTCAGCCAGTCCATGTCGTTGACACAAGCAAGACACTTAATCCTCATTGCTCACCGTTGCTGTGTCTACGGTACTGTATATCATGTAAGTCACTTTGGATAAAAGTGTCAGCTAAATGAAATGTAATGTAATGTAACGGAGACTTAGCCAGCAAGTTAAACAAAAAAGCTGAGTCATTTAAGTTATATTTGTTAGTAAGTAATGTAAGTTCTCTTTACTTTTTAGTTATTGGCTTTTACTTATAATTTATATTGGTTCACACAAACACTCTATCCATCTGATACTGGCCCGGCCCGTCTGTCAAATTTTAAAAGTCAATGTGGCCCCTGAGCCAAAAAGTTTGCCCAACAAAGTTTTTGTTGATATTGTATTCTTCATACTGTTTTTTTAATTTATTTTTACTACTTATTTATACTACTTGATTATTGTTTTATGTGTATCTTGTGTGCACCTACTGTAATCCTGCAATTTCCCCACTGAGGGACTTATAAAGGATTATCTTATTTTATCTTATCTTACCTTCTCTTGGTGCAGCAGGATCCCATGCAGACCACATCTGGACAAAGAAGAAGGGAGTCCAGCACACAATGTAGGCGAGGACCACTACAAATGTCATTTTCACAGTGCGAATCTTTGCTCTTGAAATGAGCCTCACGCTGCTCACACGACAGAGATGCTGCGCGTCTTTGGAGGGCCTTTGACTCAGAGCCAGGAATTGGTCCTTTCTGGTTTTTAAATTGAAATTCTGCCATATTTTAAAACAAATCAACCCATAGCAGATGCTTAAAATTGCTACTGGGAAAATGTAAATGCTGAGAGTCATCCACGTGATGTATGCTTTGGCTCCCCATGGCTGGATGAAGTCCCCCCAGCAGTCATACACGCCGTTACCGACATCCCTCAAAGAAAATATGTACGCTTGAGGTGTGCTGAATATCAGACTGAGCGTCCACGAGGCGATCACATACAAGCGATCCTTTCTCTTGTGCACGGAACGAAGTGGCTGGCAGATTGCCAAGCACCTGTCGATGGACATCAAGACAAGCATGTAGGTGGACGCAAACATACCCACGACCTGGAGGTACTTGACCAGCCTGCACAGCAAATCCGGCCCGCAGAAGCGAAATGTGATTTCCCAAATGAGTTGCGGCAATATCTGAAAGATTGCAACGACAAGGTCCGCGATGCTCAGGTGCTTCATAAAGTAATACATCCGAGATTGGCTGTGCTTGGAGGTGGGGATGGCCCACAGGACGCACAGGTTGCCGGTCAGAGCCAGCAGCAGCACCAGGACTAGGACGGCAACTTCAACTTTGGCCACTTCTTCATTTCGTTTCAGAGGATTCACTGTGGTGTTTCCTAAATTGCTGTCATTAGTCATGGCGTTGCTCCAGGAAACATTCAGCCCCCAACTATTCTGCTCGCGTAAAAAGGCCTCCATCGTGCGCAACGGCACAACTTAGCGCAGCCAGCGATCACATCACAAACCAGAACGGGACCGCTGGTAGTGTAGTTTTCCTTCGCAGTTTACTGCCTGCCCACTCTGTTCAGGTTGCTTTTCTGAGTTACCCTCCGGGTAAATTGCGGTGTAACCAAAAGGCAACGCTCTCTCTGCAGAGGAACACATTGGAACACTTTAGCTAATTGAAAACTCAATAGCCTCTTAACCATTACATCTGACCTCATAACCACACACAAGTGATTTTGTTAAACACGAAGCTTACCTTTCTAAGATCCTTTGAACGGTCCTCACCACTCGCTGCGGACACATTGATGTGGTTTGCAGAAGCTCGAACGGATACCTTCCAATGTCAGTAACCCCCTCCCCGCATTTTATTATCTTCTAAAGGAAACTGTCCGGGCTTGAGAGTCTCTCTCTCTCTCTCTCTCTCTCTCTCTCTCTCTCTCTCTCTCTCTCTCTCTCTCTCTCTCTCTCTCTCTCTCTCTCTCTCTCTCTCTCTCTCTCTGAGTTTAGGTTTTGACTTTGAGGAGTGAGCGTTTTGTAAAATCAAATGTCCCCCACGTTCTTTATATGTGGCTTAATCAGGGAATCCCACAGTAAATTGAATACTTATTCAAAATAGCCATCCCTCTTTCAGGTCCATACACAAAAGATAATTCAAATAATTAACACAGTCCAAATCACAATGTTCATTTGTGTTTAAATGTCATATATATGTTTTCTTTTAATGAAACCCATCATTTATTTAATCCATCTAATGTAATATTTACATTGTTTTTAATAGCATTTTCACAATAACCTGATCTCAAAAAACCTTCCCTGCATATATTCTGAAACTGAAATAGTTTTATAATATCTCCATTTTAAATGCAAACTTATTTATTGTTATGCTCAGCAACATAGAGGCAGGTGACCTTTGCTTGAGTAAGGTGGATTATTGTTCTCAATCATAACATGAGCATGTGAACATCACATGTGCAGTAAAATGTTTTGTTCCTTTTGGTTTATTCACACTTAGTTGAACACGTGCAGGTGCTTCAGCTGAATAGCCCCTGTTAATAGCGGATGCCTTGTTGAATTTGTGCTCGATACAATCTGACCAGAAACAATGGCAGATAACGAGGTCTCTTTTGTTGAACAGCATCCCACAGCCCCGATGTGAAGCACATAAACACAGTCCTACAAAGTCAAGTACTGCGGACTACAAGCAGAACGAGAAGAAATGACTCAAGTAAATACAAGAGTTTGCCTTTTAATTAAGGGCGGTTTGTTCTCCTTGAATAATCTTTTAATAATCTTTTAATCATTTTTTCATCATGGATCCCAGCCTTGATGTCCACAGTGAATAATTGAGTGCATAACCTGCTGATATTCTGGGATGTTGCCATCAGCTATCCATCTGTGGCTTAGATAATATAAGTAACACCATGTAATTCATACCACATGACCCTGAAGTGATGGACTGTATTATCAGTCCTGGTATCAATTTGCTCAATTGAAATAGTTTACTTTGCTTATGCAACACTCCTCCCCAAGTGAAAGCATTTTAATGCCAGATTAAATCAGTTTTAGTTGGCTACGCAAAAGTGATTACTGAAAAGTGTCTTGTTACAAATATTGGTAATTACTGTATTTTTCAATTAATAATCAAAGTCAAACTTTTCAGTGAGACTGTTAACATATTGCGCTATGCTATGTTCGAATAAAAAAAGCTAACATATGCACAATTTTTTAATATTTTTATTTTATGTTCAGTGTTCTATCAACAACCAATACACCAGTAACACATATACTATACACATCAGTGTTTTCTGTATACCATACCATGGAAATTACTCAAATAGCCCTTGTGGTTGAGGAGATAATCTGGATTTAGTATGGGTATGCAAAGCATTCGCAATTTTTGATAAAACACGGCTGGGGATAAAGAGGTTAAGTGGCAGAATAAAAGAAAGTTGACCTGCTGGAGTCAAGATGGAGTTGAGATGGCCTGGGCACAGATGAGGAAGCCTTTCAGATGATTCTCGGTTGAGGAGACGAGTGGGACAAGCCCAGTAGGTGTGGAACTAAATATTCACTAAGTGATCAAAGAGTGAACAAAGGACTACTGCAGATAAGATGACCGGCTTTTACTGGTACAGAGATCTTTTGGAAAAGGCACCAGTGAAACTGTGGTAGTGGGCGTGGTCTGTGCTCAGCTGCAGGAGAGACATCTGCCAGGGGAACAGTGCCAGGGTTAATTGGTGTCACCTGTTGCTAATTATCTCTCATTCTTTTAAGCAGTAGCAGGCTGGCACTGTGGTGGCTGATGACACAGAGAGAGAGGAACTCCAGCCTGTGAGAGTTTGATTTAATAGTTGACATTTAGATGTGTAATAAAAATAATTTTGTGCAAAGTAAACTGCAAAGAATGCGTGTATGTGTTGAAGAGAACCGGTGAGTAGCGAGGCAGCTACAGAAACGTACTAAGAGCAGAATGAAGGGGTAATAGTTTACTGACTTTAAAGGCCCCTGTTTTTCAGTAAAGGGAAGAGAAAATAGATATTTCATATGCCAGGTAGTTGTTATGCATTATTTTCCTGACCATACTTTGAATTGCTTAGCTGGTTAATTGCTAAAATAGACATTTGGTCAATATATCTTAGATGGAGGTTAAACATGTTCAAGTACTGGAAAACCTTCATTTATAACATTTAACAGTATTTATTAAAGAAGCAAAACATAAAAAAGTTTAAATTTAAATAAACTTCTTTAGATATTATTTGTTTTACACACAAGACCGTCTAGGTGTGGTTTGATCAGATTTCATTGACCTTGACTTGGCAACTCAAATGAGCAATTCATCGCATTTTGATTGTTAGTTTATCTCGATTTGTGTACTTTTCCCAACTGAGCTCAGATAAAACTACAATCACTCATTTGAAATAACCCAAAACTTTTCTGACAGTAAGAAACTGTCAGAAAAGTTATTTCTTCTGAGTCAGAAAAAAAAGGTTTTCACGATCTTCAAACTACTGACGTCACTTATCCTCACACAATGCATGAAGCACTGACATAAACATGAAATAGCTTTGAGCAGAAAAAAGCGCCCGCCTTCCGGTTCTATCTCGGATGAATAAGGTTAGCTCAGTCAGCATGGTTTGCAATCTCGTGTACATAGCACCTTTAAACATGTACAGTATTAGGTGTCAGACATTATGTAATACATTAATGAATAGTACCTCACACCATGGCCCCTCTAATTTCTGCTTTTATGAACAACACACAATGTGTTGTACATAACGTTGTGTAATGTGTGGCAGCATTGTGTTGTTGTGTACTTGAGAGCAACAGTTAATTTGTAAGATCTAACAGTGTGGTCATAAACAACCTATGGCATGTTATGTAAACTCATTGCAAAGAAGGTCTTGCTTATGAAACTATGAAATCACCTTATGAGAAACATTTGGACTTTTATTAGATAATAATGAATCAACTCATGAGATCAAATTCAACAGGACATTTCATTAAGTGGAGTTGGAAAACCTTTCAATAATAATAAGTTTCAGTTCCTGGATCCTCTCACATTAGTTTGCTATTCATTCAAAGACCTCGTGGCTGGAACCCTGCAGCCCGCTATCACCATATGGCACTTTAAATATAATTGTAAGTAAAGTAGTATCTGTCAGGCTGACTTTGGCTTTTCCCAAAATAAGTGGCCGGTAAACTCGGAACATCTTAACATTCCCACATAAAGGATTTCAAACAAACTCATTGGGGATTTTTGAGGAGATCCCCTTCAATGCAAATTGTATTACATCTATAAGTGTTCACTTGCCAGGCTTCCTCCTGTGTCTGTCCTATTCGCAACATACGATACACACCGACAGTATTTGAAGATAACCAGACCTAAACACAATAAATTAACCCAAACTCGACCGAAGAACAAACGATTTGTTTGCTTCAGCACAATAACAAAAGAAACATTTTTTTTTTTAAGAAACGTCCCAGAGCTGCATTACAAATAAGTGTGTACATTCTAATCTCTGACTGTAAATCTAAACATAACCAGTTATGGTTTCAATAGAATTTACAGCAAACACCACATTCGCAATATGCTGTAGATCCAGTGTGTGTAGCACATGTTTTTGTTATTTGACCATACACTTTTAGTTATTTTACTGTAACTCCAACAATAGCAGCACAGCTACATTACACTAGCAGACTAAGACATATACTCTATGACATAGAACTGGAAAATATATAGTCCATAATATCTGGTTTCATACAAATACCTTGACATGAAACATGAGTGGCACAATGAAGGCTCTTCAGCATTGAGACTGGCATGTTAATAGACAGACACTGGACCCCAACCACACATAAACTCTGTCTGACATCTATTCAAGTGCACTTGGCATCTATACACTTAAACTGTTCATCAGTATATTTTAGGATCATGTTGGCGTGTTGTGACAGTCGTTTGACTTGATGTAAGTGTGGAGGCCTCCTGCTGTGGGAATGCCTGAGCACATGAGGGCCACTGCAACACAAAGATAACAGACCAGTGTGTTGGTACAGCTGCCCTGTGCTTTCTGTGCACTCACACACAGGTATAAACCAGCAGTCACTCTCGTATCCATAACCTAAAGCATGTGTGTGGTGGTGGAAGGGTCAGAACTCATGCAGAACTAAACCATGTTCGTGTGACTAACACTGGGTTTGTCTGAACACTGCAAACCAAAACAAACCTCTCTGAAAGACCATCCTTTTCCACTTAAATGTGCTTGTTTATGACAGATTTATGGATGGTTATACAGTTGGTAACTTTATTTTTACATGATAGAATATACGTGTAAATGATTACAAAATATATGCATACACTTTTGTTGTCATATAGGCAACTGACACGTTTCTATTCCACATGAAAAGTAGTACACACAATATCATTACACTCTTTCAAGTTATAAGTCTTTTAGTCCTTGGTGATTTGGCTACACCTGGTAAGACTTTTAATAACATGGGATGATGAATTCTATTTGAAATGACCCCTGTATTGCCCGCTGGAGGCCGCGAACATGCCTTGAGCAGCTACTCTGTCAGATATCCAATAAAGAGCCAAAGCACATCGTGAGCTGAGAGGATTAATTACATCAGAACAAGTTTGTGCGACACAGTAATACTTGGAATATCTTTTTCTTTATATTTAATTTTTTTCTTTATATCGAATGAATTATCTGATTTAATTGATAAGAATTTAGGTTAGGAATATATAGACATTATGCTTCTACCTATACCTTTTCAGTCTTTATTTTTTGTATATTAGATTGTGGCTTTACTTATTGTATTGTATGTAATGATTGACGCAATACTTATATATCTCATTTTCTTCAATATTGCCTGATATTCTTGATTTGCATTGCTTCTTGTAAATGGTCAGTAACAATCAGAATCACTTCAGAGAAAGGCAATGACCTCAGGGGACCCGTCTGTTAGACTCCTGAAGTTCGCAGACGACACAACGGTCATCGGCCTCATCAGGAACAGTGATGAGTCTGCGTACAGACGGGAGGTTGAACAGCTGGTCCTCTGGTGTGGTCAGAACAACCTGGAGCTGAACAAGCTCGAGATGACAGTGGACTTCAGGAAGAGCCCCCAACACTACCCCCCCTCACCATCCACAACAGCACTGTTTCTGCGGTGGAGTCCTTCAGGTTTCTGGGAACCACAATCTCACAGGACCTGAAGTGGGCCTCCAACATCAACACCATCCGGAAAAAGGCCCAGCAGAGGTTATACTTCCTGCGCCAGCTCAGGAAGTATAACCTGCCTCAGGAGCTGCTGATCCTGTTTTACTCCGCCATCATCCAGTCTGTCCTCTGTTCCTCCATCACTGTGTGGTTTGGATAGGCCACTAAACAGGACAGAGGCAGACTACAGCGAATAGTCAAGTCTGCAGAGAGAACTATTGGTTCCAGCCTGCCCTCCATCCTGGACTTGTACACCTCCAGAGTCAGGAAGCGGGCTGGAAAGATCACTGCTGACCCCTCACACCCTGGACACAAGCTGTTCCACCTCCTCCCCTCTGGTAGGCGCTACAGAGCACTGTACGCCAAAACTACCAGACACAGGAACAGCTTCTTTCCACTGGCCGTCACCCTGATGAACAATTAATCAGACTCCCCCATCTGCACTACTTGCACTAATTGGACAACTTTTTCTTTTTAATGTCTTTTTTTTAAATATTTATCTTGCCTAATGTAAATGTGTATATATGTATAACGAGAGCTATGTGTAACCGGAGTCAAATTCCATGTGAGTGTAAACACACATGGCCAATAAAGCTGATTCTGATAAAGCTGATTCTGATAAAGTAGCAAACATCCCCAACATGGCACGGTCATATTTTCAGTTCCTGTTTGTCTTCCTGATGCTTCTGCATTTGAAACCATCTTCCTGCATAACTGACAAAACAACTCTACCCTCATAATAAATCATGATGACCTTTTTATTGTTGCAACAGACAATAAAAATAATAATAATTAAGGAAAACATCATCCCTAACCCATAACCCATCATCTGCTCTCTGCTAGTGAGGCATCATGCACAGAAGGCGGCCAAGAAACTGACACCTAAATGTTAATGTTATTCATCATCTTGTTCGTATGAAATTGTGACTTCTGAGAACCAAAGAAAGAAGTACTGAAAGATCTTTACACTAATAACATTGTATCACTATTACCATAACTGCTAACAAAGATAACTGATTATAAGGGCTAAAAATAGTATTTTCTTTTCATTGTTTCATTTGTTTAAACAACCGCTCCTTCATATGGACATACTTTAAAGATAATGTATAATTCAGCAGTGTAAGCCACTAGCCTTGGGCTTTATTCTTAGAGGATTGCTCTCTCAGCGTCTGTGACATCTGCAGCTGAGCTTAAGTAATGGAAAAGCATTGACAAGCAAGCAAAGGGTTTGGAGGGAGAATGAATTAGCCACTGCTCGATTTGATGCCCTTGTCACGTATGAGGTGTAATAAATTATTATTTTCAATTTAGACTTTGATGATTCTATTAATTTTTTTGCAACATAAAACATAACTGTAATTTCACAACCTGTTCTCAGATCCCTCCCTGTTCATACCAACTTCAGTCCTGCTTGAATGAATGCAGCCCTTTCATTTATTTTAATGACGCCAGTCCAGAGCGCCCATAATTACTTCCTGGATTGTATGTCATTTCTCACCATTACCTAAAGCCATATAAGATAAGATATGATGATGATAATCCTTTATTAGTCCTGCAGTGGGGAAGTTGCAGGATTACAGCAGCATTGCACACCAGAGACACATAGTAAAATAAAAAAAACAAGTAAAAAAATATATATACCCCATTGTGTTGTTCTTACTTGCTTAGTAAAGTAATATATCACAGCAACGTCTTACTATTTCTTTCCCTCTCCAAGGTAGTGTACTTGATAAGACACGATTTGATTTAGATATTGATGGTTGCAGATTGTATAATACAGTGAGATCAGAAGAGAAGGGTAGAGGGAAACAGTATGAAGTCACAGTCTAATTTACACCCATTAAATAATACCAGATGTGGCTGAGCCAGGATGAGATGTGTTGGAGGTGCAGAGAGGAATGGGGTGATGTACCCTCTTCCGTGAAATGTGGTAAGCACAGTGCATGAATAATGGCCTTGGGCAGCCAATAGCAAGAGCTGCAAGAGTGGGGTTGTAATGTGAAAAATATCCAAATAAAACTGTATCAAATTAAACCGAAAGTGTTGTTACGTTTTAGATGAATCCATACTTTGTTAAAGGAAAACATACTTTGATTTATTAAAGTCTCCAATGAAATATATTGTTGTTGAGTGCAGTAGTAACTTTAAGCTTCCTTGAAGCAATATAATTTTATTTCATTCCTTGGGGGCAGTAGATTAAGCTGTATGTTTTACTTGCTAGTTGTTTTACTTGCTAGTATAAACTGTGGAAGGAAACTGGAAAAGCTACAACCTCAATGAGTTATGTTTTTTCCATAAATCTGGAGTATATCATAAAATAATTAATTTGTTCGCAATATTCTTTATGTGTTGTGCTCAGCCTATGTGGGGTAGCATAATAGTTTAGGCAATGTTATGTGCTGCTGCATTTACATAATAATTAAAGGTACAAAATATAAGTGAAAAATGTATTAGGATTGTATTTGATGTCCTTCATAACAAGAGTGCGAGATTGTGCTGCTCATCAGATATTGTATTACAGCAAAACGTTTGGATCCTGGCTTGAGTGCATTTCATTATAAAATAACTCAAACCTGATTTATTCAGTTTAGCGGGGGCATACATTACTACTGTCACATTCAGCAGTGCACATCATTGAGACGTTTCTTGGCTGCTCACTTGTTTCAGTCACATCTGTGTATTGTAGTAAAAGGAAGAAAGAGGATATTGTGTTTACAGATCACACTGGGAGCATGTAAAATGGAAACAAGATGGAGACTGCATTTGAATTCTTAAAGAAATCCCCAGGCAATACGTGTTAGAGGAGGATTTTCCTTTTGCAATGGAGATCTATGAGCTATTGACTGAGCTGGCCAAGAATTTGAGTGAGAGACTTTGGTCTGCAAAATACTCTAATCCATAAAAGCAAAAACCAAACGTTATCCTCACCCCTCGAGTAGTTGTTGACAATAGTATTGTAGATTTATCTAATGATTCATACCAAACCAACACCTGAGTATGATAAACCACGTGAGGTAACATGGAATATGTACTGTACATATAGGAAGTGTTATTGGTTTTATACCATTTAGCATCTGATTCATAGTTAATTGGAAACTATACAGGAGCAACGTATAATTATATTCACTAACACGGCACAGCCTTTTCCTAAATATCTTCTTAAATCTGAATTATTCTTGAACTATTTACCAATCAGTCTTTACAACTTAAACCATTAGAATACACGTAGGCCACAATAAGAGTGCATTCGCAAGCGATAGAAAGATGTAAAGTGACCACGCACATCACCGACACTGTCGAAGAATTAGATCCGTCATATACCATGGTGCATTCAGGGAGAAGGACAACTCTTTAATTGCAACAGTGACTTATGGAACTGTAGTTAAATCCAAAGTGTTGCGTGTCGACCCCTCCCTTCCACTAGGCGTTGGGTCCTGTCTGCTCTGTGTTTGGTCTTGCAGGCTGTTCATTAGCTGATGAGCCACACCTGAGCTGGTGGCTGCTATAATAATGCAACGTTTTACACAGGTAGAGGTTCGTCACAGACATTCAATAGAAACAATAGATATTCATATTTAAAGTGAACATATTGCTTAAGATGTTGTCTTTCTTAAGGCGCCCAGTTATTAACTCAAGATTTGCCTGAGGGTAACAATACTGTATTGAAGGGTTCAGCATATCAAAAGCCTTTTGTAATTTACACAACATTCTTCACTCATTTTACCATGAAGAACATTGCACGGTATCGTTAGTTCCTGGTGTCGTATTTTTCACTTGGTCTCTTCCCAGCAGATTGCTGGCGACTGGTGGTCATCTTGATAAATAAACAAATATAATCAGTTTCTCGGGTTCTGTCTCTTTAGATCTGTGCAAACAAATGTAGACACTAAACAGCACCCCAAAGCTCTCAGGCTTCTCACAACCACAAGAGTAAAGATAAATATTCCCCATTTGATCTGCTTTAAATTGAAGAGAGCAAAGAGAGAGAAAAAACATTACTCCCCCCATTAAAACCATTAGAAACCCTCTGAACCCCAAGCAGCTTCAGGGCATCCTGTCACATTTGAACTTCTGCACCTTTTATGGAAACAACACAATCATGTAGTGAGAACTCAAAAATGTCTTTTGTTCAGTATAACAGTTACAATTTTCCTAAAAAAAGGATAAAATATGTTGATAATTTGTTTTACAGAAATTGGAAAACAATGGGATCCATACAACATTGTTTCAAGTACCTACAGGTGTTACCAATGTTACACTTGCAAGGCTACACATGCTATACATATTGAACTATTTACATGTTTACAACCTCTCCTGTCCTCTCAATGCACTGCCTTCAGCAGCCTAGCTGTAGTTCAGAGTTTTTGTCACGTAATTGTTGGTCTCAGGTGAGTCAATCATGGCTTAGTTGCACTGAACAGCGCATAATTTAATATAGAGATATACCTAATTAAGGAAGACTCAACCTTCAACTCCAGGTAACAGATTATACATATTTAAGTGCTGGGTAGGACAAAGTGTTTTATGTTCTAGTGTTTATTTCTGATCCCATGTCAAGTGAATGGCTCTACACATCCTTTTTAACTAAATGAGGTTGGACATGATCTGTAATGGCAAACTAGGGTTTTTTGGGGGTCTTCAAGTACTACTATTTCCAAATTGTAGACTTTCATGAAGAGAGCACCCTAATTTGTAACATGACCGCTGCACCTTTTTGAGTTATCCACATATTTGCTGTCTGGACGGTCAACTTTTCCAATACAAGGACATGCATGAGTCTACAGTCATGCTAGCAAACGACAGGATGCTAACATGCTCACAATGCTGATGTTTAGCGAGTATCGTGTTTATCATGTTCATCATCTTAGTTTAGTGTGTTAGCATGCTAATGTTTGCTAATTAGCACCAAGGAGAGTTGAAAGAGGAGTGGTCACAAGTCGTAACCTTGGGGTACAACACATGCTCAATATAATCTGGTCTGCACATGCCGAAGGTTCACTAGCTGGCACACAATTATACAACATCAGTATGATTGATTTGTTTCACTGAGGCGTCTGCAGGGACGGTGTCATAGTAGCCTTGGGTGAGGATTACAATTCTTCAATTAGTGAAAAGAACTATAATAACAGACCATAAACTGCTTCTGAAAATTGTTTATTGGTCATCTTCCATTCGAGCACACAAGAGCACCTGTAGAGACTTATCCGAATGCCACGGCAATCAATTTAATAGTTGTTGATTCAGTCGAGATCAAAATGATGGATTGACAATGCCCAGCAAATAGTGTGCACAGCAAATTTAAGTTATTTATTCTTTAAACATGACGGAGCGACATGTAATCAACATCTGAGAATGTTATCTTCTGTAAGTATCCTCAGACAAGGTCAGGAAAACAAAGTAAACAGTGGTGGCGTGTGTGCATGTTTAAGAACATTCCATCATCCCTTAGTGCTTTTTAACTGTCCACTGTGGCTGCCCACTTCTTGCCCACAGGAAGGGAAGAGGCTGAGCAAATAAACAATCCCCTGCTGCAGTGTTTCATGTATAAGACATATCAAATGTGGGAAAGAGATCCCACATCTGTATCTCATATTAGACAGTGACAGATGATATCCATGAAATTGATACTGGAGAAGCTCTCAGTGGTATAGGAATAAGGCTTCAAGCTATTTATTTTTGTATTTAATAAATTATTAAAATCTTAATTTGTGCTGCTCATTTATAACAGACCCACTGGGAATTATACTTGAAGGACAATTCTACTTACATATTCAACAGATGAGAGGGAGAGAAGTGAGAAAATACCAGTTCACAATATGTAAAAACACAGCCTATGCTCACAGTGCATATGTTTGCGTGCATGTTGAAATGCAGACTGATTCCTAGCCTTGGCACCATGTTGTCTTCTGAGATAACAGCACGTCCCCGAACAGATCAGAAAGGAAGTATCACATTAAGGCCTTTTGAGAGACACATGACCTTTGCCTCACAGTATGTGGTTGCACACAATCAAATCATCAGGGCTTTTCTACTAAAAACAGCCTTCTGTGGCTAAAAATGCTAATGCTAATTAGTTGTGTAGAGACAAACAACAGAGCTAAAAAAGAGTGAATAGCAAACTTACATTTGACAGATGGATGAATGATAATCTTGCTCTGTGACTGCCGGATGTGTATATAAGCAACTGTTTGCTCACAAATTCACATTATTATGTCAATGTTTTGTTTACAACTTCCACTGTTGCCAAGACATCAGCTGTTGTAGGTTTAGTATAGAAATATTGATTAGTGCAGTACTTATATATTGTGCTGTGCCCTCATACTTGCAGAGTAGCCTATTGCAGAATCTCTTTCTGTGATAGGAAATAATATTCAATTCAAAAATAGCTTGAACATTTTTTGTATATCTAAACATATCCCTCTCACCTCCAGGATACGGATATACTGCATTTTTTTCATAAGCACATTAGTTCCACCAGTGATGAATCCTGAGACTCACTGAATGAGTTATTAATTACTGTGACCTGCCCGGATTATTTTGGCACTTTGACGCCTGCCTCCGGTCATTCATTATTATTATTTTTATCCTTCTTCCTCTTGGGTCAAAATTCCTGTTTTCTGAGAGCTTTAGTTGATCAGACCTCTACATTTCCAGACAGTTACCTCAGCCCCTTTACAGTTGTTGCTGCTGATATTGTGGAGAAGATGGGAGGGGGGTGAATCCCCACACCATGTTCCTCTTATTGGAAACAGACACCTGGGTGTTTGCACTTCTTGCAACACAGGGGCTGGAGGGACCAGAGGTTGCATGGCAGGGCTCATTTCATTCACATGCCATTTACAACGTGTTATTTGCATAATCTTCACACACAAACAAGCTCAACATGTTTAACTCACAACTTCTATAGTTCTAGGCTCTGCAAATATGTTGTCAATATGTTGTGAATCATATTTTATTGAATTATAAAAAAAGGATTTTACCACCATGACCCTACATTTCCTTCTAAAATTCACCTTTGTTAAGTGAGCCAAGTGCTTTTATCTCCCAAGCTGTTTGCACAAGTCTCAATGTTCTTCTCTATAATTAGTCTGAACAGTACATTTTGCTTTCACAAAGTGTGCGTACGCCTCTGCTGCAGCTATAATTTGAAGTCAAAGCACCACTTAAACACTTGTCTGAGGTCATTATGAAACCAGAAAAAAGCAAAGTGTTACCATTGCCACAAAAGCTTGACCTTTTATGGTAAATGACTGACATGACTGACACACAAACTGGAATCCTGCATGTTTTATTGGTAAAATGATTTGTATTTTATACTCAGAGAGAAACATTTTATAAAAAAAAAAAGATAATTTGGGTAAAACACCATTCTTCTTTTTGAGAACATTTTAGCTGTTAGCCTAGCTAGTGTAGGCAGGCTGTTTCACTCTGCTTTTAGCCATTATGCTAAGCTAGGCTAACCGGCTTCGGGCTCTAGCTCCATACAAGATGATATTATTTTGATCTTATCATATAACTCTTGGAAAGAAAGTGAATAAGTATATATCTCAAACTAACTTTTCCCTTTAACTGGACTAAATGTTCAAAGCTGGCACTGCCAATGGGGTATGAATGCTGCTGCACTGGACTTGCACTGGTCCCCATTCCTCATATGTAGCCTAATATGGTAAATAATGTTTTAGACATTTATACTGACCTAAAAATACTTATATATAATACATAATACAAGTAATTTATTGAAAAAAGCTAAACATTACCACGACAGAGGAACTAAGAAGGGCTTCTATGTGATACTAAGCTAGAATGTATTTTTCAATACGACGCATCTGCATCCTAATAATTCACACTTAACTTTTATGTCTGACAGTTTTCCCACTTACTGAATCCTTTCTGAATATAACTCAGGATGGAGCTTTTGTTCGTTCGTTGTGCTAAACTGTGTCAGCTGTGTTACATTCCACCTTGTCTCTGTCTGCCTGAAATGTCTTTCAAAGCTGTTTGTTTTAAACCACTAACTCTCAGAGTCCTTGTGACTTTTTTCAATCCTTCAATGTAAAAAAAAAAGTTTTTTATCTGCTGTCTTGTCTGATTAAACACCAGTTCAACAGATGACGGCAGCGCTGGCAACAGCTTTGTGTTAAAGCCGAGCCAGTCATCTAAATATGGAGAACAGACATAAAAGGAAACATACAGTATTCAGGCAAGTCACTGTAGGGAATGTACCTGAAAAGACAAAGTAACAAGACAAATGTTAGCAGCTGTTCCTTACCATGAACGAACATCCTGCTGACCACCATACAGTATAAAATGCTGCCTTGAAGAAATATAGGTAATAGAGAATATCGCAATTTCCCATGTAAGTCAGAGAATATCCTGAGGGCATACAGAAAAAAAAGACGACAAATACTGCAATGGATAACATATACTGTTATGTTACCAACCGTAAATGAAAGGGGTCATAGAGTCTAATTAATTCCAGAAGCTCTTCAGAACACTTCATCTGAAGTATTCATTATTTTCTCAAATATATGCAAAGTTATCTAATATTTCTAACTAGTCAGCATGAAGAATAATCAAGAAACAAGGGACAATTTTGTAGCTGAATAATATGCAATTACAATCTGCTGTATTTGTTGTTTCTTGCCTTGTGTTAATGTATAGTCATATCCTAATATGCAGCAGACATAAACAGTGCGAAAAAGATACACGCTGCTGATGTTGCTGTTTTCGATGTTTGAGTGGAAGGAAGATGACGTGTAAGTGTAAAAAGAGGAATATAAAAGTTTGTTAGGAGTACCATTGCATGGTTGGTCTGTGGTCAGCAATTAGTTCAGCTCAGTTGAAGCCGTACGCTCTAAGGAAACCTAATGGTGTGGAAGATGGTATGTGGAGGGGTTAGAGAACAGGATCGGTCCAGTAATTAAAGCATCATGCATAGTTGATAAAAGAAACTGCATCAAGTGACTGAATAATTGTTTCCTTTGTTCATATTGTTTAAAATATAGTTTGATTGGAGGGAACTTAATCATTTTGATTTCTGTCAACTCGGATGTGTGAATCGCTTTTTCCTGTCAGGTCGAACTTGTAAAAAATGCATTGATCAAACAGAACATGGAGTTAATCACATTTATGACACTGAGATGACTTTGGGTTATTTGCACCAGTGAGTGAACTAACGTTAAGGAGGATTTCAAACTGGAGCCATTTAATCTGAATAGTTTCATTTTCTTACAAAACATTAGATAAAATACAGTGGTAGTGAATTATTTTTTTATATGACTTCTCAATCATATGTTTTCAGGAAAAATAAATAAATAAACTTATTATTGTACAGGAAAATAGTTTATTAAACTTTTTAGTTTTAATACCAACATTAAGTGCATTATGTATACTTTATGCTATAAATGATAACAAACCCATTTACTCTCAGATGTTTTGTACTGAAAAACAAATTGAATAATACAACCACAAACTCATTGTAATGTGCACAAGTCTGTTCATTTTGAATGTGCATCTTATCAGTTATTTGCATGGGTTTAATCCAACAGTTTAACTTGATTTAACACAGTCCAATCGATCAAGCCAGCAACTACTGACACATGCTCCAACAAACACATCAATCTTTGACTAACACACAAACAGACCCGATTAAACCACAGACAGATTTGATGTAAATGTAAATGAGTCTGCCTTAGCAGTGTTTACAAATTGCATGGCTAAATAACGAGGGTTATTTATGTCTCATGCTAAAGATACATTTAATCTCAGTACTTGTAATCATCTGAGAGAGTGATTCCCAACCTAAGGGTTTCAAGATAAATCTGTATCACAATTCATGTACATGTACGGTGTGATGAAGGGAACATGCTTTCATTAAAGCAGATGTTATCTATATTTTATATTCACACTGGATCACTTAAATTCTTTACTTAAACTTTTCTGTGTCAGCAGAAAAGCGACTTGAAGCTTCATCAGGGCTCTCTGTGTTGTTAATATTTAGCTGCAAGCAGTCAACTCAACTCTTGCCATGTTGAGAGCTGTGGGGAGGCCATAGATATTCTCTGAAATCCATATAGAGAACCATTCAAATACAGTATACTGAAAATTATAAGCATAGAGAAATTCAAACCGCATCTCCAGTGTTTTCTATTGTGTGGTACCTGAGCTCTGCATCACAGTATCAGGAAGCATTCTGAAGGACTGCTGACTGCTTTACAGAACATGGGACATAACATATCAAGAGGTGCCACAATAAACATCGACTCAACAGTTAAATCGTGTGTGGCCATATAATTATATCACAGCATCAATGAAAAGGCCTTTTGAACTAGTGAGCAACTGCCGGAAAGCTGGGTGTTAGTCCACGGGTGGTCCGCTTCCTTTTGGCAGCCATTCAGGCCTCAGGAAAGTTTATAATCAGATTATATTCCCACTTTAATCTCAATAAACACACCTAAATGAATTAAATCTGGCTCTGAATGCTAACTGTGGAAGAAATAAAACCAGAATTACCTTTGGACAGGATAGGGAAAACAAAAGCGATGAAGACCATGTGTGTCTGTTGTATATATTAACATTTATCTCTAATGTATATATTTGTTTTTCTTTAATCTTAACCATGTAATGTATGTGTAATAATCAACCAGTAATCATTTTTTTCAGCTCAAGATTTTCTCTTAGGGCATTGACCTCCAAGTCATCCAGTTGAAATGATCAAAACGTGTGGCTGAGCTCGAGGTCAGGGTGAGGAGGGCTGGAGGTAATTCTCACAAGCTTTACAGATTAAAAACATGCATACAGGCACGGACTTGTTGAAAGAACTTTCAATGGTGGGAAGGAGCAGAGTTATTAGTACAGGCACGAGTACTGGTCATAATACTATGGTCAATACTATACTATACTATGCAATTAATTAATTAAGTATGTAGTATAATATGCAATAAAAAGGTTATTCAAAATATCGTGAATTTTTTCTATAAGTAAATCATAATAAATATAATATAGTATGCCATCAAAATGTCATATTATAGTATGCCACAAATAAGTAACACAATATAATTGGGCAGTATATAAAGGCATATCATAGTATAATATGACATGAAAATGCCATTATATTTTAAGCAATAAAATAGTATAGTTTGCTATAGACATTTCATGAAACAATATCATAGTACAAAAGTCAGAAAAAGACATGGGCCACAAAAATATCATGAAATATATACTTGTTATTGTATGTCATCCATACTCATTTTATAAAATGTCACAGTATAGTATACCATCAAACGTTTGAAATTTTTTATTTTAACACATAATCTAGTATGCCAACATTTGTCAAAAAAGATCATGTTATATTGTGCCTTAAAAAAGTCTTACAAAACATTGTATGTCAAAAAAAAGCATAACAGACTATACCATAATTAGTTTTTTCTTTAAATACATCATATTGTAATATGCCATAACAAAGTAATATTATATTGTGTTGTGAAAACTTGCCATAAAATATCCTTCTGTACTACCTTAAACTTTTTATAAGAAAATGCATAGTAGAGTCTGTACAGCTCCTTCATTATATGTGTAGTTATATTTTAGTTATTGTGGAATATTTTTCAAACCTTTTTTACTTAGTTAATATTCTTTACGGTATTACTTATTTATAATATGTGTTTTGGTTTCTCTTACTGTCTCTTGTTTGCTCTTTTCTGTATGCCGCTGTAATCCTTTAAATTTGCTGCGGGACTTGTACCTTTTTTCTACATTTACTACTTACTTTTCAAATCAAGATTTTATATAAAAAAATGTGATACGCATATTTAAAAAACAACAACACTGCATTGAAAGATTTAAAGATCAAAGTCTGTCGTTGTAACTGCCCAGTCGTGTTTAAAATGTTGAATGAGTTTTAGTTCCTTTAACCAAACATTTCTCCTCTAAACTTGTTAGACAAGAGTCCAGTGCAATTTTGTGTCGGTGCTCTCATTTCATGATATAAAATGTCTATGTTCATTGTTTGAGGGTGACAATGACTCCATCCACAGGGTACACGTGGTAACTGCATGTCAATTGTAAAGGATACAGTGTACTGCGATTGATTATAGCAATACTACGATCTTAGTAAGGTAAAGGTAAAGGTTAAGCATTCAAATGTTTCACTGAAGTAAAATGATTTGTATTGTGAGCTAAGTATATTTAAATTGTTAAAAGTGAAAGTACTCATTATGCAGAACGGCCTCTTCCAGAGCAATATTGTTACAGTTAAACATTATTAATGCACTAACATGACGCAACCTTTTTATGTTGTAGTTATCATGAATTTTAACTACTTCAAAATGCATTGCATTTTGTGTTAAAATGTATTTGCGTGTAACATTTTGTGGAGAGAAATACATATTTTCATCAGTCAATGTAGTGGTCAATATATTCAAGTACTACTTACTCGAATAATGTATCTGGAAAAAAGCTAACTGAGAATATGCTATTTGAACAGTGGAAATGTTGAATATGTTTTTGATATGAGCACAGCAGTGTAACTGGTTCAAACTGATCCAGATTGTATAAACCATAAAGGTGACATAAATGGGTTTTTATAAATGAGTTAATAGATCAGTTAATTTTGCACAATATCTTGTGTGCTCTGCTGTTATGTTTGGTTGTGTGAATTATGTGTTTCTTGAGAAAAATGTGCCCTTTTTAAAAAAAATTGTGCTTCAACAAACGTAAAAACCTGGAAGAACATAAAATATATACTGACCAGTAGATGGCAATGCAGAACCACTCTAGTCAGTGCCTGTATGAATGAGTTGTGATCAACCTGATCTCACAGAAATACGTGAAATGAACACGTTCCCTTAACCCCAATATGCGTGGTGTCGGCACGTAATGTGTTGAAATTACGTGTGGGTACCACGTAAACGACACCCATACAAAGTCAATGAGGCTCATTTACGTGGTGGACACACGTATTCCCTGATTCAAATAAACGTCCTCCTTTTATAATGTATTAGGTTCAACAACGTCACGCAGTGGGCGGTGGTAAATGTTGTTTTGTAGTTTACGAAACGTCCTCCTTTTATCATTTATTATAGTGAGTTAGTTGCGATTTTTCTTGTCTAAATAACAGTACATTGTTTGAAATAGATTGTTTCCTTTACGTTATTAAATCCTCTACGATATTTTATTATTCTCAAATGTATTTTCTGTCACCGCAGCGAATATTATTAGGCCTATTAATAATTATACTTATGAATCAGAAGACTTTCAGTGGTTACCACGACAACGATACGTCACGTTACGCTGGGCGCATTCAAAGCAGGTATCCCATATCCCACAATGCAACGCGGTCATTCATTCAGAGACTCTGACAGCGATCAGCGGGTCTTTAACGCCATTATCGCTTCAATGTTCATATATATATATAATCTGTGGTTTTATCACCAGCAACAACACGTTGCTCAGTTTTCTTCAGTAAGTTATGCACCGTAATAACATTTTAAAAAAACAGCTGAAGACTCAGGAAGTGACGTAGTACGTGCCGCTCGGCAGATAAGAAGATACAAAAATACATAACATTCGTAATATTGATGTTTTTGTCTAACATTGTATTTGAGGATTTAAACAATGAAGATAATAATAGTAATAAAAAACAGTTTCATGTATTTGTCTCATGTACTGTCTGCTCGGTCGGCCGGCGGGCGGCGGCAATCTGAAATGGAATGAAGCCCATTCACGGCAGACGGCAGAAACACAGGAATCGAACACGGCAGCTGCCCACCCCGGAAGAACTACAGATACGCACGCTTGTAACAGGTTCTGGGCCGCATATATAATGGGAGTTGTAGTTTCTAAATATATTGGTATATTTCTCATAATTAGAAGTTAAAAGTGTATCATTGTGGATGCCCCCTGGGTTTTTTTGGGATGGGGAATACACTGGTGTCATCAGATTTTAAAAATTGAATCGTTAAATAGGTGAAAATAGCTTATTACCATATTATACAGTGCTTACAGTGGTTAAACATTGGTGCCCATATCTACATGACAGCTGAGGTCCAGAGCTTTCTATAACAGCTGATCCTATGTCTGTGGCACCTTCTGTTGATAAATGACAAGCCTTCAAACATGGACTAGGTTCAAGGTTCAGAGGTCAAGATCTCAGAGTAGGAGTAATGGATCCTCTTCAGACTGACATATGTTACTGTGGAGGTTGAGACCTTTCCAACAATATGTTTGATATAGTCCTACGACAATGTTTTAATTTTCACATATCATGGAGAGACCAATTTGCAGGCGATACTTTATTATCCCCGGAGTGATATCTGCCTTGAGTTCAAATTCTTCACACATAACACTTGACATATTGTTTTATCATACAGCTGACATATACTTACAATAAACAAAGTGATATGTAGCCAGACTGAAGCACATCACACAGCCACAATCTATTGCTCATCTTTCACACACAGTGACAAGAGCAACCTACACACAACCCTATGCATCATATCATGAAGGTATTGCAAACCTCCTGCAGCCTCAAGCAATATTATTTAAAGTTGTAATTGAGGTCCGACTAGGCCTATAGTTTAGAAATGTTAAGTTTACATCTTCTGCTAGAGTATAAGAACTCATACTTTGCATGGAGAATAAAGATAGATCAGGTCATATTCTCTGTGCTTGCCTGGAGAGACTGGTTTCTATTCCTCTCCACAACTTTCATGACAGTCATATATAACATAAACCCTCTGATTCACAGGTGAAAACAAACTGAAAAACTGAAAACTGAAAAAAAACTGACAGGTCTCTATTTCAGCAGAATATGCAAAACGTACGTTTGTCTGTGTGCAGTAGGCTGAGGTAGAAGTGTGCCAAAATTGCCAAAACACATGTTGTATATGCAGAGATACCCAAACAAAGATATATACATCTTACTTTGTGAGCAAAAACCTCGGCAACAATCTGCTTATCCTTTTAATTTCCTGAAAATGCTTCCTAAAACTAGTCCCTTCTTCATTTTGAAAAAATCTCTCAGTAAAGGCAAAGGTTATGGTTATAAGCTGTAGCCATGGTGATTGATATGAGGATAATCTTATGAATATAATAATTAATATGTTAGGCCTGCCATCAATTTAAATAAAAAAAAAAATTCTAAAAAGTAATTTGTTTAAAACTAATGCAGTGCAATGCTTACAAAGTCCCACACATAAATATGCTCGTGCTTTTTCCCCCTTCAGTCTTTGCTATTAACATTCATCAACTACAAAATTAGAAAATTGCATTTTTAAATAATGATGCATGGAAAATGAAATAAAAAAGCTTCTCTTTGTAGGCCTAACTAGTTTATCAACAAGTCAAAACAAATGTTAAGTAGTCAAACAGGCCATCAGGCAGTATTTCTAACACTTAACTCTAGGTTGGTTATATAGTATATACAAGGCAAATCAACGTGCTTAGCATAAAACACTGTTTTTCATTATTGGTATTTTTATTGTATAAATTCTCACGTACAACGTGCAGCAATCTTTCACAGACTCGGAGCAGTAATTATTACGTCACTTCCTGAGTCTTCAGCTGTTTTTTTAAAATGTTATTACGGTGCATAACTTACTGAAGAAAACTGAGCAACGTGTTGTTGCTGGTGATAAAACCACAGATTATATATATATATGAACATTGAAGCGATAATGGCGTTAAAGACCCGCTGATCGCTGTCAGAGTCTCTGAATGAATGACCGCGTTGCATTGTGGGATATGGGATACCTGCTTTGAATGCGCCCAGCGTAACGTGACGTATCGTTGTCGTGGTAACCACTGAAAGTCTTCTGATTCATAAGTATAATTATTAATAGGCCTAATAATATTCGCTGCGGTGACAGAAAATACATTTGAGAATAATAAAATATCGTAGAGGATTTAATAACGTAAAGGAAACAATCTATTTCAAACAATGTACTGTTATTTAGACAAGAAAAATCGCAACTAACTCACTATAATAAATTATAAAAGGAGGACGTTTCGTAAACTACAAAACAACATTTACCACCGCCCACTGCGTGACGTTGTTGAACCTAATACATTATAAAAGGAGGACGTTTATTTGAATCAGGGAATACGTGTGTCCACCACGTAAATGAGCCTCATTGACTTTGTACGGGTGTCGTTTACGTGGTACCCACACGTAATTTCAACACATTACGTGCCGACACCACGCATATTGGGGTTAAGGGAACGTGTTCATTTCACGTATTTCTGTGAGATCAGGTTGGTTGTGATGCTCATACACATTTTCACCACAGCAGTTCAGTGTAAAATGGACTATGGATATGGTGCATTACCATAACTATCACTAGCCAATGTTTTTCTTCAGCCATCTCCATCAAACCCTTTTTATTGAACGTCACAAGACAATAAAAAAGAGGTTTCACTGATTTATTGTTTTGTTAATGTTTGTGCAAGGATAAGAGTAAGAAAAATCTACAGACTAGACATGATAATATATCCTGTTCCTATCATACAATGTTATTTATACATGTATCCTTTAACAGTATGTATATATTCGAGCCAATGTACCTTTTACAGTTTAAGATATATTGATTATCCTTTTAAGACAGACAAAAAACATCAACAGTAAACAAATTCATCTAAACACCCACACAGCCTGAACTGACCAAATGCAATCTAGACGGTATGTAAGCTTTAATGATACTGATGTGCTATATTTCATGTTTTATGATACAACGTCATCGAAATGAACGAACAGAACCTACAAATGCACACTTCCCTGTCGTGTTTCTAAGTGCATTATTCACTTGAATTGTAGGAGATTATGTCACTTGTTCATTGAGGTAACACATCTAATCTTTTTATATAGAGATTACTATTTTCATAAGAACATGTTTCTGATTGTATTCTTTATTTCTGTGTATTAGTTATAAGGATGGCATGTCTATAAAGTCTACACTAGTCAATGTTTTGTGTTACTGTGGAGCCCTGCAGCTTGGTCTACTTCGGTCGCCCACTGACCTGTTCTGAGATAAATAAAAAATATAGATTGGGCTAAAATAAGTTGAGTTTTTTTCTTCTAAAAAGTACATTTTGGAACAGCTTGCATGCAGCATTTATTATATCAAAGTGAGAAAGAGTTTGTATCAGTCCTGGTCCACTGCTGAGAAAATACAACAAAGAGAGGCCGAGTCTCAGGTGGTTGCTGATTGTGCTGCTGGACTGGTACCAGTTCACCTGGTCTGTACCCAGTAGTGATGACACCACTGCCCCTGCTGGTCAGACTGCAGCAGCACCACTTGCTCTGATGACAAAGTAAGTTGCTGCTTAATAGGTGTTACTGGGGAGGTTTCTTCAGAACTTTTTTGTGGGAAAAAAAGAATAATTAAGCATTTCAAGAGAGAAGTTGGAGGATATTTTAATTTAGTTTAGAGCCATTACTGTATGTGTACATGTGTTGTATAATGTAGTACTTTTGGAAATTATTCTGTTAAAAAATGTTGGCAAAAAATGTAATCTCAGTGATAGTTGGTGTTTTTGTACCAGTATCCTCAGGTCGGATTGGTATTGGGGTGTAGCAAGCAATGCCGCCTGACAGTTTGTTTTTATATTTCCTTTCCCATTTATTTTAATACAGAAGTAATTTCCTCGGAGCCAGCGTTTACTGGCCATTAGAGGAGCTTTGACTACCCTGGTTCTACTAATCATTTATGGCTGTGTCTAAAATCATCCTCTCCCCACGAAACAGAAGGGTTTACTCTAATAAACAATAAATATGTCCCACACTTATGAATCAGCATAAGTTTGCGTTATCACTAACCTAAGTAGTGTAAAACTGTAATTTTCGCATCTATAAAAAGTGATGCATTGCATTGTGGGAGTGTTGGAAGAAAAGATTTAACATGCCATGCACACTCATTTATTTCATTCCCTTATTAGATTTTTTTTAAGGGCACTATATACAGGAGATGTACATTTCCCACGCAGAATTTAGATGCTGAAATAAAATGGCGGTCAGTTAATATAGTGCTCCACATAGTAAATAGAGAGTGATTTTAGACACAGCCACCGTATCTGCCAGTTGCTAAAAACCTTACACTTGCTGGTTGGTATAGATTGGCACTGTGTGACAGGCTCTCTAAGGAAAATGAAGTTTGTTTAGTTTTAATAGACTACATCAACCAGCAGCACAGACTGGATGTCTAGATAATTAGTGGTGTAATATTACCATAAGTGTTCCCTTACAATGGAACATAAAACCAGACAGAATTCAAGCTCACAGCATTTTTGTAACCTCAAAATGAGATTTTCATTGTCAGATTTCAGTAAACAGAAGCATCTTCCAGTGCATCCCTTTTTTATCCAGCAAGGCTGTTTAGCGCAGTAACATTCTATAAAATTATTCTAGTAGATTTAAATGCTATTTCTGTGTAATATTGTAATGCAGTACATATACTTGTTCACCAACAAGTTAACGTGTGGGAGCACAGTGGTCAGAAACCAGAAGTAGCCGTCCTACACTTAGGAAGATTATACAGACCGGGTGTCAATGTTTGTTTTGTGGTCAAAAAGAGGTGCAGGAGTGATGGTGGTCACAATCACTTGGCATCCACAGTGTTCTTCAACCACTTGACCTGTGACCGACTGCAGCTACATGTTACCTTGTTTGTCTGAGCATGAGGAGGAGGTGGATGGTGAAGGGGAAGGTGGTTTGGGAAAGACCCTGTCGGTGGGTGTGATGCCTGGGCTGCCCAGACCAGAGGAGCTAGAGCTGCTGGAGCGGTGTGGGCCCTGGCCAATCACAGGAGCCGGCCGGACAGGTCTGACAGGCGGGGGCCTTAGCGGTGCACTCGGTCTACGTGCTGACATAGCAGGTTTAAAAGTGCTCATGGTCTCGGAGGAGCTGCTGCTGCTCCGTCGCTGGGCTGCATCCGGATCCCTGATCACCATGGTGTGGAGAGGGCTGCCAGGCGGATCCTGGGCTCCACCGGGGTGTTTGAGGGGCTCCAATGTGTCCAAAACAACGTCAGGGGCTTGTTTGGCTACATTCTGTCGCTCCAGCTCACGCAACTCATTGAGAGCTGTATTCATTGTTTTCTCTATGTCCTGAGAAGAAGGAACATCGTATATTGACATTTTGAAATGCATATCAAACAATCAGACAACATGTAACTAAAACCAGGATGAGAGAGACATGTCCCTGCATTTGTAATGTTCCAGTTTGATGTAAGCACTGTAACCTCTCTAAATTTAGATTAGATTAGTTTAGATATTCCTTTATTAGCCCCGCAGTGGAGAAATGTGCAGGATTACAGTAGCAAAAGGGTAAAGTGCACACAAGAGACATACACAGTAAAAAAAGTAATATAAATAAACAGTTAAACAGTAAATAATGCACAAATATAAGTGTATATAGTAAAATAGTGTCCTATTACTGTCCCGCCCCATAATACAAACTGTAAAGCGCTTTAGATAGATACAGTGCACTAATGTTTTGGAGCAGCAGCAAGTGATTAGCTTCCTAAGCTACATACTGATGGGTATGAGGCAAAAAACCCCCAAAAAAACACTGCAACCTCCTCTGCACGTTTTCAGAAATCATCTAATCTCTATTATATTTACAATCAATATCCTCTTAAAAAGTTACTATAATTTGATATGAATCAAAAATTAAATATTAGGATGGATAAGGACTGTTCTTTTCAATTGAAGATCTACATACAATACTGATCTAGAAAAGTATACGGTCTCTATCAACCACAATTAGAGTAGGGGGTAGTCTATAAATATTATGATATGTACTATTTAGAAGTATATACCAGTTGAAACACTCACCTCAGCAAGTGCTTCAGCCTCAAGAGTTTTGTGATCTCCTAAACTTGCGTGCCGAGTGGTGCTGGGTGACGCTCGTTGAGAGTGGCTTTCCAGGAAGGCCCTTCTGTCGGAGTGGTTGATGCAGCCAGCACTGCCAAATGTGGCGAGACGCCGTTTCTCCGGACTGTCTGCTGGGCCCCTGCTGACTGCTATTTTGTGTGGGCTGCAGGGCCGAGGCAGAACCCGAGAGGGCTGGTCTGCAGCTCTGGTGGGGCTGTGACTGTCGGCGCCGTTCCTGTGGCGCGGACCTGCAGCTCCATCTGATCGCACCCTCACCCTAAGAACAATCACAATTTGACACTTCATCAGTGTGAATCTCTTCGGAATTTGAAATGCAAAAGATGGATTTTTCATAAAAAAAGCAAATACAATATAAAAAGACAAGTATCTATTGGCTGTCTGTACAGAGTTTTATCTCTACCTTCCCAGTGCTGCTCCAAACTGGCGCTCAGGTGTGTGTTCACATGGAGATCGGCGGTCATTTCTGGACGGGGCTCTTTCGTCGTGGTGGGGTCCACTGCTGGCCGCACTGTCGGTCCTCTGGATGCTGTCCGAGAATGCATCATCCCTGATACGGATAGACAGAAGAGATTGATCTCGATTAATGGCTTCTGCCCTCGGGAAATGTTAATATTGGCTTTTAATTTGAGAGATTGAACTCGGAGGTTTAATCACTCAAACAGCACATAAGAATCCATAGCAATTAAATATGTGACACAAAACAACACAAATGTCATCAGCACAGTGAGTCTCATTACTTTTACAGAATTAATCACGTATCAGTCCTTTGAAGCCAGTGTTGGCAGCGTATACATCACTCTTCTTCATTTTGCTTTAATGTTATTAGTAACCCTGTGATGAAGGAGTGGTTATCAGGCAAGAGGCCACAGCAGGAATTAAAAGCTGCCTCTGAGGAGTGACCTGTGCTCGTCTTTCCTTCAGCTCTACAGCTTCTTTTTGATCGGGGGCCATGTGTTTTGTTTTTATTGCAACAATAGTTGTGTCAAGAAAACAAGGAAAACAGGATATTGTTTTCACTCTGATCCTTGATGAGGGCGCAGGTTTTATAAGGCCAAGCTTTTTGGAAACACAACACAGCTCGAGAGGGTTGGTAAGAATAGAAACATGCATTTTGGGAAAATAGAGCAACATAAATAATGGCCAAGCCCAAAGTAGCTGTTGTCCTGCAGCAGAACCAGGGTACTGACTGCTTGACTAGGACACCTTTGTGGTGCAGTTCTATACTAACATCTGTTTGATACAACTAAAGTCTCATTGTGGGCTTCACAGAGCAAATGCATCTTACTCACATGTCTTGCACCACAATGTACTGATGTGGAATCAGCCCATCCACGCCGTTGTGCCGGCCCTCCCACCAGTCCTCAGAAGCTCGCATGTAGAGTAGCAGAGAGGCTCCCTTCTTGAAGGAAAGCTCTCTCGGACTTCGGCCCACATAGTCAAACTTTGCAATGGCCTCGATCTGCTCCAACTCTGCAATACAGAGAATACACACAAAGGAATGAGACGGAATTTAATGTATGTTTCAGCTCTAACAGGTGCGGCTGCAGTCTTTGCCGACTCACCTTCATCGCTAGTGTTTGGTCCGGTGCCGTTGTCTACCTCATCAAGAGCTCCTGGCTCACTGTGGGGGCTTTCACTGAATGGAGAAAATAGGGAGAGAGACGTTCCCAAAAGCATATTTTATATTTATGTTTATGTAAAAGAAATGCAAATAACAATTCTGACGCACTATGGTTTTGGTGTTTTTTCAATTGTTGACAGAAAATGTTCATTGATATTTCCTCTATTTATTTTATCAAATGTTATAAAAAGAAAATGAATACAGAAAACAAATTCAAAACCAAAATGACCTGTCAAATGAAAGGGGAGAGTCACAACTATATTTTGCATCCATATAATATATGCACGGTGGCATACATCTTTGTAAAACCCAAACTAAAGCCCTAAAAGTTATGAATATGGTATTTGGTTTCCTCGAACATAAAGCTAACAAACATATAATAACATGCTGCTTGATAGTGTCCAACAAACAAGACACGCAATAGAATAAACTATAGGAAACATGACTACTGTGTAATAGACAATAAGCCTACATCCTGTCAGCAGTGGGTAAAGCATCAGCTCAGGTTTACTCTCCGACCAGAAACACTTTCCACAAAATCAATATACAATTCAACATTGAGGACGGTGCACATTGTATAGAATTACACATACTGCCTAAGAAATAAATGAAGGGGAACAAGTAGATAAAGTTATTCTGTGAAACTGTTTGAGGCAAACACACAGTTAATGGCTGCATATAAATAGCAGCTTTCATCCAAAGTGTTCCACAATTTGCCCCTCATTTACTCAAACACACCCTCCTAATCAACAGCTGCCCCGTAAGCTATGTAGTGACACACAGTGGACACCTTTTCTCACACTTACCAGTACTCTTCCCCACCAGCCATGCACTTTTCATACACAGGTCCGTCCAACTCACGCTGGGCCGGGAAGATGACCTCGTGGTGGATGATAACGGTCTTAATGATCTCGTTAACATGCGCCTGGCAAGACACGGGGTCCTGGTCATCCGGTATAGGCATCAACGTGGGGCCGAAGCAAATAGCCAGGTTGTAGGCGTCCATCATGTTCTCGTCACTGTACTGAGCAACACTGCAAAAAGCCAGAAGCAATTAGTATCACTTTGTGAGGGGCGGACAAAGTGGGATTTGTTGTGGCAGGACTTACTGATCTAGAAATGCAAATAGGTATCTCATGACGATGATCACGGACCGCTGGAGAGTCACAATGATCTGCTGCAGGTGATGAGCCCTTTCTGCGCCTGTGTCGAGCTCTGAAATAAGGGAAGCAAAGAAAATGTGGAATGCTACACTAAATGAAAAGCTGACGTGGATCAGATGTTTTCCTGGGATGTGACTCACTGGTTGTGGATATGAGGTCGAGGAAACGCTCTTTGGGGAAGAGCGCGTTTTCCAGCCCCCTGAAGTAGAGCTTAAGGACGCCGGCCACCGAGTTGATGTCATGATCAGACTGATCATCCACCAGCGGATCCTCTCCTATAGACGTAGCATACGTTTAATCCACTCATTAATCATTCATTACTATCAATGCTAATATATCACAGCACTGATGCAGTTTTTTATAAATGCGTATTTCAAGTTGGGAGGTTAATATAAACATTGAGAGTGCAGTTATGTTTCATTTATTATTACTCCAAGCTGCTGATCATATGCATTATGCATCTAAAATGGTTTACATGTCCATTACGATGTTACAAGTGACACATGGGCTCTTTATTTGCACTTTAGAGGCCTGTGGAAGAGACTGTGGCTTTTGAGGTGGACTAAATGCAATTTAAAACCAATCAAAAGAAGATGAAGCACTGGGACTAACCTCTTTCAAATGCATTTTTAATATCGTTGACTTCAACATGGGAGCCTGAAACTCGAAATATACCTTGCTGCTGAAGACCTGTGGACAGATGGACCAGTTAGGGTAAAATGTGTCCTGTCTAGGAATTTATCTGCACATTTAAAGGGTAAGAATATTAACCAATCCTCACAGAATGTGCACAGGACATAAAGCATGAAGGTTAAAGCACATTAACAAACTAATTTAAAAAAAAAAGACAAAACCCCAAAACAAATGTCAGTTAAGGTAAAATTGTGAGCATAGGTAGGTGACAAAAAGGGTGCAACATGGAGTGAGATTTTAAAAAACTAGACTAGTATGCTGCAGCAAATAATACATTAAAGAAGAGGCGATGAAGGCAAGGTCATTTCAATATTTAAATCGGTGATTGAGGTTCTGGTCAATTATCAAATTAGTATTTTGTCTTGGTGAACTTTGTCATGACTAAATGCTTGATTTTATGAAATTCCTAAGCATGACTGTATTTTGCTGCGAAGGGACAATAAGACATAATTGAATTTGACAGATTTTAGTCAGCCAACAAACTGATTAGTCACAACATATTTATTCTCCTTCTTCTATAATCTTGTTTATTTAGGCTAATTTCAAGCCACAGGAATTAAAACATGAAGTAAATGTCCAATTGCCGTTTTTCCTGTTGTTCCTGCGTTTCTGCCGCATCTTAAGAACCATGAAGATTAAGCAAATAAGTCTGTAACAGCTAAAACCAGTATGGCAGCTTTTGAAAGAAAAGACAACACTGTGTTGTGTCCACTCTTCGTCTTAATATTGATACAAGTAACGTCCAGTGCTTTCTGATTGTGAAGAAGTCCCAGCACCGCAAACTCTGCCCCAATAGTTCCTGGGCTATTAAAAATGACTACCCTCAGGGTCTGGACTTTTTTTGGCAGCAGGAACTATGACGGAGGTAATAATTTAGACCCGTGGGTGAGGTTCCTAGAAAATGTGGTAAGAAAGGGCTATTTGTAGGCCAAATACATATTTTTCAGTCTCGGTAATTCCTATTGAAAACCTGTTTGATATACATATTTAAGACATGTACTGTGGGACTGATATTAATCTTTTTCTTGACAAACTGTTTTTATAAAGAGGGAGAGACAGAATATGTGAAAGCACAGGTTTTTCTAATTTCAACGAAACATGGACAATGCACAGGAACCTACCATATAGGTTGATGTATCGAATGCAGCTCTCAACCACCACTGGTATGGGCTGCCCTGAGTCCTACCAGACAGATTCAAATGATTATTATTCCAAGCACATAAACAGCAAATTATAGAAAACAAATGCCTGAAGGGTGTTATAATCAGAGGCGTATAGAGGCAGCCCCTCAAATTAATTTTTACTTAAAGTACATCGTTAATCATTAAATGTTTTTTTTCTTCAAATAACTAAGTGTATAGAAAAAAATAGGAATGCCAACAGGACAGAGGCACAGAAATGTTGGTTAGCATACTGAACACAAGGCGATTGTCCCGCCCCGCTAGTAGACAGAGTACCTGACTCCTGGCACGGACATTCCGTCTTCCCCTGGGCAGAGAGCAGAAAGGCCCGTGGACAGAGGAGGAAGAGAGGCAACAAGAACCACAACAGGTTAGTGAGAGAGACAGACCGTACAGAGGCAGAGAAAAAGAGGAGGCCTGGCCCGAAAAGATAGCCAAAGCATCAGTGCCTTGTGGGGTTTGAAACGTGGCCCGACAGGAGAAGGGTGTGGGACAGAGGGTGTGCCTGAGAGGATGGGGGGTGGGGGTAAGAGCTACATAAAGTTAAGCCTATTTCTCAGGTCGCACCCTAACCAATTATTTGTCATTATCCATTAATAACCATTAATTTCTCTAATAGGTGGTTGAATCATTTGTTTTGTAAGATGTCAGAATATAGCGACAAACAACGTCCTTAAAGCAAAAGTGTCTTCACTTTATTTTTTTCCAGCCAACACTCTTAAAGCTAAAGATATTCAGTTTATTATCATCCAAGACAAATATAAGGAGAACATATTTTAAAACAACAAGGGGACGTTTGGAATTTGTGCTTTAAAAATCACTTAAATGATGAATTGCTTTTTTTTTTTTACGTCTGCCAATTGACTGATCGTTTTAGCTGTAGTGCTCCACTGCTGTTGATGCACACTCGGTCTGGCCTGCCCCTGTTTGTTTGAGCATTAAAGTGGATGTGGCCGTTTGTTTATTGCATAGCCTGACATTGCTGGCAGATGCCCACCTGACACGAGGCCAACTTATTTCAGTGTCTGAATGCAGGGGATCATAGGAGAGAGGAGATTAAAAGCAGACCTGGCACCAGTGCAGTGCTTCAGAAAGCAAAACCATCTCCAGAATTAGCTTGATTGTTTTTTGCTTTTTTTACCAATGTCTTCCCTAAAGTACAAGACTGTACAAGGCAATGAGTAAGAGGAAAATCAGTGCATGAGTGAGCCAACATTTGGGTAAAAGAATGGTCAAAGGCAAGAGAACCCCCAAGGACCGCTATAGCGAGACAGCTGAGCTCACGGAGAGACAAAGAGCACAGATGGACTAATACCTGAATGAAGGCCTCCATATTGCCGTTAAACAGCTTACGGTTAAAAACGGAGCGTCTAGACTTCCGCATTCTCTGAGGTTTAGGGGGAAGAGTGGGGGGCCTGGGGAGATGGTGGGGGGTGTACGGTTGGTACAGGGTGAATATGAATGCTAATGCAATTTGTATACACATAACATTATTGTGGCATATCTTTGCCACAATAATTTGCACCATCAAAAACACAATATTTAAATGAGATGAGCAGATTGATAGCAACTGTGTTTCACCCGTAGAAAAGTGAGAACAATGACATGTAATTCAGGTAATTACTAGGTAATACTAGGTAATACTAGGTATTTCAGGCCAGCTATTTTCCTCTGCTTCCAATCTTTATGTTCAGTTAAGCTAAAAGCCTGTATTTTCATATTTGGTATAAAATCATGACAACGGTTTTGATTTTTAAACTAACTCTTGGCAAAAAGCAAAAAAGCATATTTCCCCAAATGTCTAAAGCTGCTGTGGCAAACTTAATCACAGTCAATGATAATGACTACAAGGACTCATCACACATGAAATTCAATAAAGATTTGATTGCATTTTATAGAATGTGGTAAAGTTCAAAACAGGTAAAAGCCAAACACTATTCAATTAGTCATGAGCTTGGCTCGTCAATATTTCTTCATAGTTTATAAGTAGAACAACAGCAGGTCATTATCCATCTCCCTGGCATTTCATTTATCAGTCTAACATATTCTATAGATTAAAACTGTGAAGAACGACTCAGAGCACAGCCTTCTCTGATTAGGATCAAACTGTTCAACAAAAACGAGAGAAGTTGAGACAACTCTCGCATCCCCACACTGGGGTCTCATTCCTGCCACATCCAGAGACACAGGAAGGATTTTACACGCCATTGCCTACGTTATTCATCCTCTTGTCACTGGACATCTTACCTTGTTGTTCCATAATCAGCCCTCTCCCCTAGAAGGAAAAACAACAGAGGAAAGAGCCCTAATTAGTATACACTAGTTCTACAATCACAGAAGTTAGCTGTACGGTTGAGCGCTGGCCGACTATACGAGGCAGGCAGATGGAGGCGGAAAGGGGTGTTGTGAGAAAACGGGCATCTATTCAGGCCGCCTCAATGGGGTGAGCGCCACGGCCGCGTTTGACTCGCCGCCAGGCAGCAGTCATTCAGCGGTTGCCCTAGAAACGGCACAAGAGCCCCAGAAGGGGAGAACTCGTCTCTGCAAAGTGGAAATGTATCCAGGGGCAACAAGAGTGGGAGGTTTTCGTGGGAGCTGGTTTGTACAGTGTGATGGTTTTATGATATCGGCACACACGTCTCACTGTACGCTGACTAATTAAGGCCTCACTTCGATCAGTCGATCAGAAATGTTTGTTCGAGGATCACGTGTAGAGCCGCCTCCAGCCCGATCCACGTCAAACACACACAACTCAAAGCTTTTTGTGTCGGTTAATGCATATTTTATATGAGGAATATGTGAAGGTATGGCACGGAAGACCCTTCAGGTGCACTACTTTCTGTCTTTTCTACCCATGACCCTTTTTTAGGTCCAACAATTGTCAAGCTTTCAATTGATGTATTAACCCTTTAGTAATAACAGATTTGGGGATTCAATTTCAATCAATCAAAGTCTACCGTATATACGCTTGTAAATTCACAAAGATCAGTAGCAATGACAATATGTGCTGTGCTATATATATATATATATATATATATATATATATATATATATATATATATATATATACACAAACATACATATATAGATACACACACACAATATATATATTGTATCCATAACTAAGTAGGAACTCATTGACATGAGACAAAACTGCGCACATCCATATTCAAACTTTTGGCTCAGGCTATTATGTATTAAATATATAAACACACTATGGCATGTCATAGCCTTCAGTCAAAGTACATCTCATCGTGAAATGTAGGGGCTTTTTTTAAGCCAGTGACCAATTTCAGATCTCAAGTAGATGACAAATGTATTTGAAAGCAAAGCAGGAGCTGAACTGAACTGAATATACAGCATTTTAGATCTATGTGATATATGGTACTTTACTTTTTTACTTTTACACTTAATACAAAACTCCTAACTATTACCGTCACGGCCCACTCCACTAATGTGTAGCCCAATGAGCCTCACCTTCTCCGAGCGTCTGCTTCAGAAGGTCATGCTTGGCCTGCAGTTTGATAATGAGATTGCTGCCATTCAAGTACTCCTTGTATTTCTGCAGATGAAATGCATAAAGAGACAATTAGCCACAAGGTGATCTCTAGTGATAATGCATGTACTGCAGTACTGCTGCTGAGAACTCACAGTGAAGTAGAAGCCCTCGGTCTCATGCTGATTGGCTCGTCTCTTCAAGATGTTCGCCTTGCTCATGTAGGAGTCAGAGGAAGCCGATTTGACCGACTCTGTGGACTGGCTGTGCTGGAAGGCCTCCGAAACATCGAAGTCCTCCACGGTGAGCATGTCCTGAATGGTCTGCATGGTGGCGTCGAGAGTCTTCCTCACCTGATACACACACACACACACACACACAGCATACAAGCCTGTGACTTTAATTCAGTATCTACAATTCATCCGTTTTGTTTTATCTTCATGTTTATGTGCAATGATATGAAATCCTTATGGAATTACTTACACAGGGAAACTACAAATAATATTGTAACTGTACCCAATGTAAGTACTCCCAATACAACTTCTCAGTGTCACAAACAAGCTGGATGGCATAAACAAAGCCAGCAGGACATTTTCACAGCAGATTGACTGACATGCCCTAAACAACAGAGTAATAAGCTAACGAGCATGATTCATCATGACATGAAAGACTGTGTTCTTTCTATGTGAGGCAAGACAGGAAGGCAGTGCGCATTTCCATATTCAAAACAAAGAGGTGTGACACACACACACACACACACACACACACACACACACACACACACACACACACACACACACACACACACACACACACACACACACACACACACACACACACACACACACACACACACACACACACACACACACACACACACACACACACACACACACACACACACACACACACACACACACACACACACACACACACACACACACACACACACACACACACACACACACACACACACACACACACACACACACACACACACACACACACACACACACCCCCTTTAAACATGTCTAAGCAAGTAACAGCTGCCTCGGTGGCTTCATGCCAGCAGGCCAGGGTGCATGCTGGGGTGACCCCCCAGTTAGAGGCAGGAGACTGGATGAGGGATGATTAAGGATCAAAGATGAACATAAACGCAGGGTGTGACAGAGGTAAGGGTGTTGGCTGCCAATCCCAGTTTAAAAATGACTTTTGCACAGCCAAAAAGGTATTGAATTGCTTCAGCTGCTTCAAGTAAGACAGTCATTGTGATATAGACTGTCCTGCGTTAGAGCTGCAGGTTTCTTTAAGACATTTCCCTGCTCTTCTCTCTGGGGCCTCACTTGATTGATGGTTTAAACGATAAGACATTCATTTCCTGCCACAGTATATTGCAACAACCTGGTGATATGCAGTGGCTTCTGAATTGTGTGCCCGCAATGTTAAGCTACAGCATACAGATCATACAGTTGGTCATTTATGTTTTTCATCATAATTCAAGGATTTTCATTCTTTAATAAATGATTTAACTCTCTTTAAAATGTTTTGTGTGCATAGATGCAGCCGGGTCACAAAATGGTTCTTTTCATTTTTGTCGTGAAATTATTTTTTTCCATTCCAATCAACATGCCACACATTTAGTTATCCACAGACACACACACACACAAACCACAAATTGTAACATTTCAGGGTTTCATGCAGTGTTTTCCAGTAGAAGTGGGCCACAAAGACCACTTCTCATCATAACATTGTCAAATGTATTTTACTGAGATAAAACAAAGAAACACACAGAAAAAGCTACATATTAAATGAGCGTGACTTTTGTTTAGGTCATCATAAAACTCAGCTATACGGTTCCCATGAGGAAATCCTGCGTTTACTGTATACTAGTACATACGACTCAGTACATTTGGCCTTATGTCTTCTTCTGAGTCAGTAGAAAAGAGCATTACTGTGTACAGCACACTTAAAGGGAGCTTGCTGGATTTTGAAAATAAATACTGACACCAGCTGCCTTCAGCCCCGTGGGCCTTGTGTGCACTCTCACCTCTTCATTTTCTATCCTCAGCGTGGCCAGGCGAGACTGCAGCTGGTGGTAGCGCATCAGCAGCTCTGTCTGCACAGGCTGCTGTGCACTCACCTGACACACCTGGGATTAAGAAAGAAAGGCAGGGTTAACACTGAGAACGCCAAACATGATACAATGCATTTTGTATGAAGAGCTAAGACCTATACAAAGAAATCACTCCTGACTCACCTCATCCCCCATGTGTGGCTGGCAGTCAAAGCGCGCTGGAGGACAGAAGATCTGGCTGTGTGCGTCCATGAACTTCAGCTTGTCTCCTCTGGTGTCCATGGCATCTACCGCTCCCTCCAGCAAGTCCAAACCCTCGTGGCGAGAAGTCTCCAGACTATACTCTGCCGACAGGTAGGTTCTCAAAGTGCGTGCCAGGCTTGCATGGAAACCTAAGTCGCAACACTGAGGACAAGAAGTAAAACATTTAGTAACCACGAACCAATAAAAGGCAGAGAACTCAAGCAAGAAGAGACTCTTTCAACACTTTTGGCTCAGAAAGTAGCTACTTACATCTATTAAGTCTGAGACATCATGGATGTAGTATTTGGCAACCAGGGCATTGGTAGCTGCCAGATTGAGAAGATAGTCGTTCCGGGCCTTTGTGCATTTCAGCTTGTTTTCAGAGTACTTGGCTTGTCTCTAGGGAGGAAGAGGAAGAGAGAGTCCCATCAATGCCAGGATGTAAAATGGATTTCTAATGTACTCCAAGAATGCAATAAAACATCCATCTGAGTATTGTATGTACTCTCTCAATATATGTACTACTTTGCACAATGCAGAGATGGGCTCCTAGTGTCATTTGCACAAATGGCAACTGGTGAAGTTCAAGAGGTTCATAACAAATGCATTTGTACTCGAGTGTGGCTATTAAGCCTGTAATGCACAACACATTACATCATGTATAAACCAGTCGAATACAACAGACCTTCTCCTTCATTTTCTCCATCTTCTTGACGGAGCTCCGTCGCTGTGGACGTTCATCATGACCGTACCGCAGCAGGCTGGACCCGGTGTCATTGGCCTTGCCAATGTGCTTCTCTTCCTGTTTCTCTGCCTCCTTCAGCTTGCTCTCAGCACTGAGACTCTCATTGTGGTACATGTGGTACGTCTTCATCACCTGTCGTCAACAACAACAGTCAAACTGTACCAAGGGCATCACACTTAACAGGGATGTGACTTTGAGGAGGAATATAAGATATATCAATGGTCAAAGTGCAAAACCTCCTATCTGTAAAATGATCCAGGAAAAGTGGGCGGAACCTCCTATCTGCACTTTGTGTATTTGTTATGTTATATGTTGTATTATGTATTGGGTATCCTTAACAAATATAATTCTGCGAGAAAACAAGTTTTTCTTTTTTTTTCTCAAAAAAGTAAATTTTTCAGATGGGAGGTTTTGCTCTTCAGGCATCGATATGCAGAATTTCAAGCTGAAATGTTATGTGTATATCGGCCACATTTATCTGCCGGTAAAGAGGCCGATTTTGAAGTGACATTACCGGAAACTCTGGCCGGTTATTGGCAGGGGCCGGTCCATAACTGGCTAAACGTGTCCAACACCATGAAGGCACATTGTGTCAAAAAAGGGAAGTGTATTCATCACATTTCCTTTCTACAAAGGGGTGTGAAACAGATAAATATGTATAGACATAAAAAGTATAAATATATAAAATGTTACCATGTATTCTCCCATCTCCTCCAAAAGGAGTTTAAATTATTCAGACATATTTAATAGTTGTGAAATAAAATGTAAAATGTTATGGCTACATAATCATGATATGGTTAATTAATGTTTCTCAGGCCTAAGTGTATATTACAAATGACCTAATGTAACCCTAATATATATATATGGCAGTGCTTCGAGCCAACTCATATATATTTTTAATTACACTCTGAGACGTTGGGGAGTGTCTCTTACTCATTCTGCTCATGGATGTCACATTTTGATTGACATTTCCCTTCTGAGCTGGAGGTGTTGTGCTACATCATTGTGCATGTTTGTCTCGATCACAGAGTTGGTTTAAAAAGGTCATTGCACTGTAAAGCACGCTGATGTGTACTGCACTACCTCCAGGTGCATCTCTGTTCCAAATACAATCTACACTCCCACTGGTCCGATGGCTTCAGAGGAATTTCTCATTAAGTGTCATGAACAGATTTGTGTTTAACAGCATTATTAAAGAGATCACATATACATGTTTGACTAGATACCCTGAAAAAAACTACAACTAAACAACATCTGGTCCTCCATCGCTCACTCTCAAGTTCTGGTTTCCTAGCAACCATGACTGAAACGGACGTGCAAAGGACAGCGAGATTGATCAGCAGGGGATGAAGGAGGTTACAAAGACACAGAGAGCAACCTTTCCTGCTGCCCGTGAAACTAGAAACTACTTGATTTCCACGAAAATCCTGCAGCAGATCAATAATGGAGTGCAGCAGGTGGAACAAAATGAATCCACCTTATATATCATTTTACATTTAACTCATAACTGATAATACAAACTAATTAATCAAGTTCATTTAAACTGTATAACTTTATCTCGCCCAAATCTTAACAGACTACTGCAATTTCCTTTGCTGTGCTCAGTAGCTGGAGACAGACATTTAATAATGCATGAGTCCCAAAGAGGAAAAATCAATATCAGCAAAGCAGTAAAGTGCTGTATAATGTTACATGTAAGAATATCAGTATTAGCGATTTGGAGCATATTCACTTGTACCAACCATCCTTTTAAAAATGAGTGGGACTACTTGTCAATAATTACTGAAATTGCATTGCAATTAAACAGTTTCCAATAATATTATATCTTGTATAAGCTGTTTATGCAAACAAACACAAACCATGTTACAAAATTCACTGTAAGGTAATGTGCTTCATTCTGCAAAAGATAATATAAGCACTGTTAACTTTGGGGCATTTATAGTATAGGTCAAAATCAACTTTAAGTAAAAGACCTAACCTTTCTTGATTAATCACTTTCAGTATTTACGCAATGCAGATGGTTAGCTTTGCAGCAAAAATAATGAATTAAGCAGAAATAGTCCACATCAAGTGTCTTAAAATAAGTGTATGGTCTTTTTTTACCTGTATATAATTAAATTATATAAAAAGAATCAAGTTCCATCAAGTACCAGATGTGACTCAGGAACAGTGACTAACGATCATGATATCAGTGAGAAATGCGACCCAGAAGGAGGCACTCTGCTGTGTTTGTTATCGCTACATCAGTTCCTTTTCTTCTTCAGACCACAGCGGTTGTCCATCTTCACCATTTCTGTCTTAGATTCCATGTGTGTACAATGTTTCCACCCGGGGTGTCTACTGAATGTACAGTACGACCTATACCAATAGCCAGAGTGACAACACACAAGCAGCTGTGTGTGATTGCATGTAACTTTAGCTGAAACTACTCCAGCAGCTCGTGTTTGCGGTGAGCACAGTGCACTTCTGCAGCACAAACTGCTGAGTCGGCTCAAAGCACTGCCAGGGGCAAGAACGTTCTCCCCTTCAACTGATGTAAAGATTCACAGTGGGAGGAAGAATGCAAATCTTCTCCTTTCACGACCTCAGGAGATGGAAGAAATGACCTGTTAGAGGCTGCGTTGCTGATAAGGCATATCTGCCGTGAGCAGTGTCAGGCCAGCTGTTTCACAGGTTACAGGTCTGAAAAAAGCTCCGGCTCAGGATTGACGTTACACCGGCCAACAGAGGGGAAAGGCTAAACAGGCATGAAGGGGCAATGACAACTGTTCAACTCACGGTGTAGAGCTCATTGGTGACTTTCACTAACTCCTCGTGCATCTGCACCCCGATGTCTTTGCTCTGGAAAAGAGAAAAACAGTCGATAGTTTCATTTTAAGGACAAATATTCAAACATCTAAGACCAAGAGCTGGGTTGTCTAACATAATTACCTTCCTAGAAGTGAAAAACTAAAGCGCTGTGAGCCAGTTGAATTTTGTGTGTGAGGGATGTCAGCAGGCGTTGAAATGCTGTCATTACTCTGGGTATTGTATTAGATCTGTTCTGGTGCAGAGTGCACATGCAGACAAAAATAGAACAGTGCAGTAGCTGCAGAACATTTCCCAAGGAGTTGTGTCACAGTTTCAGCTCAGTTACAGGGGCTAAGAGCCTATGATGCATTGGCCATGTCCCAAAACAGGGCTTATAGCCCAAGAGGAGGAATGAGGCCAACGGAAAGTGACTGTGGAAATCCTGTAGAGGGGATATGGAGCACCGCTGAGCGCAATCAATCCCGTTTTTTTGCCGCCTCTCAGGGGCCACTTGTCAAAATGGCAACCTTGCATTTTCACATGTGACAATAGTTAAAGTCCAGCACATTCAGTCCAACTTTGACTTAGCAAATGGCGAAGTTTATTCCCGTTCCCACATGTGTAATTCGTCAGCAGTGAGACTGAAGCAGGATGCTACAGAGTAACAGGATTATTGTTTCGGAGAACTTTGTCACAATTTGAGTTAAGTTTCTTGCAGAAGCAAACAGTTGTTCTGCAGATACCTATTGGTCCCCCGATTTGTGCTGGCCGCAAGCCATCCCAGTCTCATAACGGCTCCCATCGTGACAGTGCAGAGCCCCCTAGAGGGCATAAATTACTGCAGACTCCTGCCGCTGTCAAACGATACTGATCTAGAATCACCGAGGCAGATTGTTCATCCCCACCCCTGACTCACAAGCACTCTGCTACTCTCACACGTATACCATACATTATACTATTTACATCGGCCTTATGCGATGCAAAATTTAGACAAATCCATTCTATGGCGTTAGCATTTTAAATAAAAGGGACATTGCATCTAATGCTCTTTCTCTCTGCAGATTGATGAATGAGTCCTAATGTGTATTTGGTGTGAAATGAGTGGGACTGTGGGCGACTAGAGTGATGAGTTGGAAAGCGCATCAACAAAAGGTTAGTGATCTAAATAGGGAACAAACTGAGCATGCTATCGAGAATGACAATACACATGATGAATGGGGAGGTTAAAAAGAGAAAGAACATATCTTGCCAACCGTGTGAAGCTTTACTGGAGACACATGATACTCTCACAGTAGCCAGGGCGTACTGTAAGGCTGAAGTGCATGGTGCAACTAGGTAACTAAAACCTCAGAGATGTATAGATTCAATGATCAACAATCCAATGTCATCGATACAAAGTGAAAACGTTGATACATATTGTCTTTAAGATATGCTTTTATTTTGGAATTCCCATTGTATGTCTGTGCCACCAATTATGTGCACCTCCTTCCTCCAGAGCCCAGTAATACAATTGTCAAATCCTAATTTACTTGCTTTTGTGAGTGTAAATAGGACAAATTGTGTGTTAAATAGGCGTATAATATTGTCTCATAATGATCAAAGGCCCCTTAATTTAATCAAAATCGTATTGTGGCAGAGTTTTTGATATTAGCAAATATGTATTGTTGTCCAAAGAATCAATATAATATTGGATTGTGATGAAACTTGCGCTTTACACCCCTAGTATTTGGTGGGAATAGACAACCTAATGGCCATTATTTGAAACCAGGCTGTAAAGTATCTGAGAGAACCTCGAATGCATTGAACCTTGCATTGAAGTACTGATTAAACATTATTATTCACGAAAAGACACAATGACACAGCAAAGCGCGTCATTAGTCAGACTTGCCCTCAGAGTGAATATGCTGATGAGATCCATACAGCATGAAATATACTGTACTTACTGATCCTTTTCAACATATCTTTACATATATTTTGTTGGTGTGGCGTCAAGTTCCCAGCTGGGGGCATTAGTCATGCGATATGAGCTTTGTGACTGTGTGCGTTACGGTCAGGGTTACATGCCCTCATCCATGTAATTCAGATTCTGACCTTTTTGAAGAGTCTGATGACATCCTCGCCCACGTGTGCCAGACGGACAATGACGTTGTTGTTGTAGAGGTCGCTGAGAGTGGCGTGGTCTCTGCTCTCCCGCCGAGTCTGGTCCAAGACCAAATACCAGCAGTTAACAGTGGACAGGAGGTTCTGGTCCTTTCTGAAACCGAGAAGGGAAGACTTCACAAAGATGAAGACACTGATCCGATTTCTATAAAGCTGCCTGACGTAGACACAACTACGATATGAAGACCACACCCTGGGGTGCCCAGAAGTAAGAATATTTGGTTTGACATCTCAAACACATAAAAAAACATGCCAATTAGTTTAACTCTGTGTAACATAAAGTATGATGACGACTGTCTGACAGACCGCACAGCTCTTCATTTGATCCATCGGTACCGGGGCTCCACACATGAGAGATCAAGGGGTCACTACACATGTAGTAAGAAATCAGCAATAAAGGGGAAAGCTGTACACACACACACACACGCACACACACAAGCACGCTGACTGCACTCGGCTGCTTGCTCGAGGGAGCATGTGAGTTCCATTATCCTCACACCGAAGACTTTTTCTTCCTCTTTGGTCTTCAGAGAGCTTTTAACTGTTTTTTGGACCTCCAACAATTGTGACTGCGATGAAAAAATGCTGCATCATACTTTTTGCACACCACCTGCTTAAAAGCTGTGTGTAAAAACCTTTTGCTCTTGGCCGATAGTTGAACTATGCTGGGATATAATCCAAATGACTTGTGAGATGAAGAGTTTGTATTATAGGTAAGAGGACATTGAAAGGGCAGTTCACACACTGATAGCCATCTCTGCTGATTAGCTTTGATCACACAAGCAGTCAGTAGCTACGGAACGAGTAATGAACAGCTGCCGTTTGTATAACAAAGCTGCCACGGTAATCTCTTTATGAGAAGTTGATTTCACAAAATAAAAAACAAATATTATCTTACCTGTCATCTTGAATAACAGTACATTGCTTGTGATTTGTAAATATAACTTGCTTAGAGCTGCCGACTTCTTATTTTGGCAAGAAACCAATGCACACACGGACCAAGCTCCTCAAGCATCAACATCCCGACCATCAGTTTGTAATAATATGAAAATCAATTGATTCTTTCTGGTTCCTACCCAGTATACATTTAATATGTTTATTCTGCTTTTCACATGGCTGGTCATAGTACCTTTCACAACTGAATTTGAGGAACCTTGGGTTGCTCAAAAAAGGATAATTTGCATATTTATGTCAGACATCTTTCCATTGAACCAAATAATTGTTCATTCTCCATTTCTATTTTCAGGCACGGAGAAGTTATATTCTGGGTCCTTAATTGTTCTATATCTGCATCTGCCGGTCAAATAATACATTATCACTGCATTTGTTTCTATGAATATAGTAGAATGAAAGTTTATGTGGTCGAAAAATCATATATCATTGAGAATATGAATCCTTTTTAAAAGCTAGATGCTGCAGTATCAAATGCTGTCTCGAAAGCAATGTCTCATAAATTATTCATAGAAATGAATTAAGACTCTGCAAATCATTGTTGAAAAACCGAGCATCTTTGGCTGTAGAGTCAGAAACGCAGCAGTTATTTTTGACTCGTATTGAAAGAGTAGTCCTGACTTGTTTTCTGTTAACTGCTTCAACACTTCAATCATTCCATCCTTGGAGAGGTTTATTCATGCTTTCATTTTCATTTTGAAGTGAATTATGACTGACGTTCACTCTGATCTTCGGCTATGCAAGCTTCCACACTATCACAAAATGCCCTACATGTTTCCAAAACAACACTAAAATGAATCTGAAAGTGGCCTAAATAGCAGTAAAAATAAAGTAATTTATCCGAAGTGTATACAGAGTTGCCCTTGTGATGCTCAAGGTAATTCAAAGTGCTGGACATCAGCACATCTGATCTTTTCATCTTTTACCACTTTGATAAAAACATAAAAAAGAACAGGGGTTTGATCCTGTACATGTGATGCCAGGAACCTGACTGCATCTTTGGCTGTTGCTGCTCTTGAATGAGGAGTAGACTGTAGTAGTATGCAGGACACAGAGGAGTCGAAGCAGAACTGCTCATGAGAAATGACAGAAGAAGCTTTTCTACACGACAGCCTACAAATGTACAACAATACCAGTTTCAGTCTGCATCTTAAAGTAGAACCAGCCAGCTGAACTACAGCGAACTGACAAGACAAACACTTTCGGCATTTATTAACTTTTGTATAACATATTGGATACAATTTGTCTTTTTTAAAACGTCTGTGTTCTCTTATAATCCCATTTTTGATGCAGACGTTTTATTACAGACAGTTTAAAAAATTTCCCTTTACAATCTCCTGCCAGCCGTTTTATTAGATCTGACATCAGGAATGAAAATCTGAACAGTCTGGATCAGAAAGAAGGTCACTGAGGTTAAATTAAACGAGAGCGATTGCAGATTCAGAAAACCACGTGGGATTATTAATTGTCCATTGTAGTCTGTGAGTGTGAATCTGGCCTTTGACGGATATAATGATGACCATTTAATGTGACGGGGGAGAATCTGGGACAGCAGGGTGTAGAGAGAAGTCATGCAATGCGAGTCTCTTCCAGGGGTCTCCCTTTGAGGGAACTCTCCATGTATCACTGTCCCAGTGACGGGAGCTCTTCAACACGATTACTCTTTACGTCCAATTAGCTGGAGAGACTTGAAGAGGAACGGAAAGACCTAAATACACCAGCAGTTTGTTACGCATGAACGGATGTAGTATCAATTATACCATCTTTACTATAGTGCACTACTTTAAGGTAAGTTTGATTTCCTGCACTGTTAATTCAATTCTACATTGGGTATTAGAGAAGGGCAGATTCTTCAAATATATGCTAATTTGACATATTATTCTGAACTTAATGTCAAAATATTTTCTCATTCAGGATGTTCGAACCACATTTAGCAGCCTTAATTGGTCCATTTGCAAGGCATAACATTTTCATTGAATGTACTGTAATTTAATTGTGATCATGCATTTCCTCTTATTTATGAGCACTGATTCAAATGGACCACATGGCCATGGGCAGCGTATACAGTTAGAAAATGATCTGAAAGTCACGGTGAGCTGCAGGCTGGTCAGAGCAGATAAGCAGCGATTCCTCAACATGCTGTAGGGTACGTTTGTTTCATGACCACAAACATTTAAAACAACAAGTAAAATAACCCACATCGTTGCTTTCAGACTCCTCACTGAAGCTCTAATTTGTTTTCTGTGCCCATTGAGAAAATATGAGTATTAGGGTAGCTGTCTAGCGTGGTGTGTGGTGTGAGAATGGAAATGAAATGACAGCCACGAAGAAAAAAGGGGGGGGCGTCTGACCTAGATGGGAGGAAGACAGCAGCCCGAGGCCACGAGCCTCCTTGGCCTTGGCTTCATTTCAGGTCATTTCTCCGGCTTTATCCCTTGTTTCCTCTTTATTGTGTATCACTCCTCTGCCTCCCTCGTTCTCTTTTTCCATCTCTCTGTGCCGTGCCAGTGACCAGTATGAAATATGTAACAGTCGTTTATCGGTCAAACCCATTTGGTACAGACGTTCCAGTGCTTAGGACTCACTTGAAGTGATGGTGCTCTCTCGAGGTTCGGATCTTAGCAGAGTAGCGCTCGGCCAGTTTGTCCAGGCCTCTGGAGTACTCGAGCTGGAGCTCGGCCTTTCGACGGAAGAAGTCCTGCAGGTCCTGCAGCAGCTGCAGCCGGGACTCAGACTGCTGCTCCAGACAACGGAACTGCTCCACCAGCTGGTTACGGATCTCTGGATATCAACAAAGGGAGAGAGCACCTTCAGAATAAATAGAGCCTCTCTGAGCGAGTGTGCTTACAGTACATGCTGGATATCACTTCTGCATTCTGCATTTAACCCACAGTCCTTTAGAAGTGGATGAAGTAAAGACAAAGATGTAATGACACAGTCAAGCATAAGCACTAATAAAAAACAAAGTCAACATAATTGGATAAAACTGGATGTCAAAGTGCATTTGTCTGCTGTGTGCATGTGTGGGTGCATGTGCGTGTAGTGAGAGGAAGTGTGGGCTGTCTAAATGCTGGGGTAGCACGTGCACGTGAGATGCATGTCTGATGATTGCAGCAGACAGCACGGAAAATATAAAATAGGTCAGCTTCTCAAAATGCATTGTGCCGAGTGAGCCTTTGGAGAAGTTTGTCTTGAAAAAACAAATTGCGGGCATTCTTTCAATTATAAGATTGCTGTGGTTTTCTGCTTATGAGGTCTGGGGAAACTCACTGCTCCTATTCATAGTCTGAGAATGAGAAATGATTATGTTTTGGTCTAAATTTTGAAAATGTGCTTGATATGGAATTTACATTTACATTTCTTATTTGAAGAATATTTCCATTTGGTAAAATAGAGTTGTTCCTATTTGTATTTGTGTTGTTCAGGTAAGGTCGGCTTAATGAATTACATTGAAAATATTTTTCTGTATTTAGAATACGTATTTAGTATGTCATCTGGGTTTTTCAAAATGACTGAATATCCACAGACTGGCAGCTTGTACTGGTAGCCGGCTGTTCCTATTGACTTCTGGGATATTAGGTGATAAAAACCTCCACTGAGGTAATACCAGCTCTTTTACGGTTTTACATTAACACTGAGAAGGAATACAAATAACATTTTTATTTCACCCGTATACTGTTTATTGCAAGGCTGTCATGAATCCAGTGGCTAAGTGGCTGGTGCATGTGTTGCTGCAGACAAAGCATAAATCATTTCAGAGCTTGGAGCTGAGTGATATGGTTGACCTCACTATCAGGATATTGATGTGGTATCACGTGGTTGACTCCAGTCATACCGGTAGTCAAAGCAGGCTCAGGTCCACGTCTGGTTCTTGGCTTCATTATTTTTTTTAATTGCTGTTTTTTCCCCAGTATATGCAATTGTCAATGCACTATATAAAACCAAACACTTCATATGTAACTTAAATAATTAATTCTGTTTGTTTCTAATTACAAAATGTATAATTTGGTGGACAGAAATGTTTAGATCTGACATGGATCGTGGTTATCTGGATGGTGGCCCATGCCGACTACTCATTATAGGAATACTTTCTATCATATTTATTGAATTTGCTGTAACTCTGTTACATTGTTCATTCTGGTCACATGACATCTATTGCTTCTGTCCATCCGGGGAGAGGGATCCTCCTCTGTTGCTCTCCTGAAGGTTTCTTCCCTTTTTTCCCTGTGAAAGGTTTTTTTTCTATTTTTTGGGAGAGTTTTTCCTGGTGTGAGGTCCCGGGACAGGGATGTCGTATGTGTACAGATTGTAAAGCTCTCTGAGGCAAATTTGTAATTTGTGATTTTGGGCTATTCAAAATAAACTGAATTGAATTGATCAATAACACCATTAGATCACATTGGCACAACAACATTTGGAGCTCACATCTGTGGATTATACACACACGCGCGGGGGGGGGGGGGGGGTACACAGCTTCTCTCTATTCAAGACAAATGAGAAGCAGTTGAGCAACATTGAGATGGCTGAAGATTCCCTTATGACAGACTGTTTCAACCATGCACTTGATTGCTGCACACTGAAAGAAACTCTGTAGAAACGTATCAATGGAGAAGATAGTCCGGCAGAAGAAAAGTCCCCTTGTTCAGTTTCTGTACGTACAATAAAAGGATTTCAAACATGTCTCCCCCAGCGTCTGCAAGTGTGTGAGCGAAAATGTGAATGAAAGAGCGAGAGTGAGAAAGTAAATATGTAGTCCCTTGCTGTTTGGAGATGTACCCCTCATGGTCCCCACAGTGGCCCAGTTGCCTGGTTACGCCTCTGGAGGCATCTCAATGGGAGCTGGCCAGTTCCCTTCTCTGACAGTCACAGCAGTCAGTCTGTTTAGCATAATGGACGAGCACAAGGGCAACTTTCTCTGCTTTGAAACACTCAATAAACGGCCTGTGCTGATGAACGAGGCAGCAATCAAGTTTAAAATAGAAAGATATCTCACTGCAAAGCACTCCTGTGCTAAAATAGACCACTGGACAACACAATGTGTTGGAACACATGACTTTAATCTTTCTTAATCATACAGTGGCAGCGTAAAAGTACAAGCAGAAAATATAATAGGCAAATCTAAATGGATTTACATGCATCATTTTATCAGCAAGACATCAAATAAACTCACTATACTTGCATTTGCTCTCCTGTGAGCACGTTATTTTTAGAGCTTAAACTGTTACTCGGGACTGTGCAATACTGCGCTTCATTCGATGAATGATTCAAGGCTTTTCAGAGTAATGCATAATTAGGAGGAAGCTGGCGAGGAGTTCAAGTGAATAGTATGCAGAGAAGTAAGCCTCCAAACCTAAGTGCAGCCTCTTCTCTATCTTTTCATTGATGACACAATGGTGCAGATGTCTTTAAATGAAAGACAGTCGTGTGCTACATCAGCTTCTCTGCCTGGGAACAGTGCAGCCAAAATTAATCAAATGCTCCACCCCCAAAGGCTTGTGGAAATTTCACTATCAGGACTTTACCAATTTGTAATCTTTATTATTCTTCAAACCCATATGATTAACATCCTGTTATGATCTGGTGACTTTAACACGCCTTTTAAGGAGCATGACTTATTTACCTGAGACCTGAGGGTAACACTGAAGCAAATTAAAAGAACTTCTCAAGATGCTTAATCTGGTAGTAATTGAGCATTGGGAAGCCACCCAAATGCTGTACAGAACGTCCCTCGACTGAAACATCGTTCACATCAAGCACATTCTTTAGTCGTGTCTGAAGGCTGAAACAGAACCTGCCTGAGCTCAGCTGTTACGATGCCTTGAGCTCCTCTTTTTTTCCTGCACATTCAAAACGACAAACCACATCCGCCCGCCAAGTTCAAACGCAGCCCGTCTGTAGAGGCCACATGTCTGATTCTCTGATGTAACTAAATAGGGGGAAAGTATTGGTCACTGTTGCCTTGCGGGGTTGCCAGTAAGGCCCCTGCACTGCAACACATAGCACCAAATATCACATCGTGAGAAGTCCTTGTCACCACGGTAGCTCAAATTAGCCTAGCAAAGCTATTGCAACGGCCAGCAGCAGCCTCTGCGGCTGTGTCTGCAGTTAGCCATGCGTGGCTAGTCACACGTGGCCTAACCCAGACTGACACGTTGACTTAATTTGGTCCAAATTAAGGCTGTGTTCTGTGAACGCTCGTCTTCTGAATGCAGTGTTGGCTATGGCTCTTTACTGCCTTTTTGCTAGAGTTCACATTTCTTGCCGTCTCTTGCTCTGCATACAAATATCTCGAACAAGAGAAGGCATCGCTTTTTGTGCAACCGCAGGACAGGAATATCCAGGATGTATTCTTCTAAGAAATGACACTCACTTTTGGTATGTACCTGTCATTACAAGAACAATGGTACCAAGAAACAGAGACAAAAGATATTGTGTTGCTGTCACAACCCAGACAATTTCAATACAGTATCAGTCCAGGCATTCTTTCGTTATGATGAATGCACACAGAGGGCTGTGTCTACATGCTCCTTGTGGAATGCATCTCTACAGTGAATACGGTGGCAGTGCGATGCTACTTTGTGACAGGCGGACTGTCACTAAGCCAGTACACCCAAATCTCACAATCAGTATCACATGCTTCCCTATTTCAATCTTTTTTTTTTCAATACTGTTTTAGGGACAGATATCCATGTAAAATCAATGTTACATAACTTCCATATTTCCACATGTTACCTTAGCAACAGCAAATATTACAATAAACGGTTTCCATATTAGCCTATTAGAGCAATGTGTGCACGATACTTAAACGGCTCGGCTCCAAAAAGATAAAATGGCATTAAAGATACTGTGGCCTACAGCTAGAAGTACAGTATGATGAATGATATCTCTCATTTCCTTGTGTTTTGGTTTTCCGGGGTCAGCAGGGTGCTTAGAGATATCTCAGGCTGGTGATCTACACTCCTGAGAAGGAGACATATTAACTCAAACACCGTAAAAGCAAACCTGCATTTAGTGCAATTCAGAAGTGAAAATCCTGTTTTGGCCACAAACAAGAAAAACAAGTTTAGCTTCTGGCTAAATAATGACATTGATGATACATGTTGAGATACGGAGCAAACTGACTATTCAGTCATCAATGAATCAATGAACCTGTAAAGCTCTGGGCTCAACACACACCAACAAGCATTGTTTCAATGGGGCCGCGATCCCGCTGTTTTCTGAAATGTGGTAAGTTGAGAAATACAGTGCATTAGGTTTTGTGTGCCTGATTGAACTGCTGTGCAGTCAGCAACTCAGCATTATTGGAGGCTAGTGTCAGTGTTAGAGTAAAGCCCCCAGAGCTCCAAACTGATCTAAGCCCAGTTTGCAAATGAGCTTAAGATGCCAGCTTAAAAGCTTTTCCTGAAACTGAGACGAGAGACTGTGATGGCTCTCTCACAGCCACAACGCTGGTGTGGAGGGAGAGGGATGGAGAGAGAGAGAGAGTGAGTGAAGAAGTCAAACAAATAGACAGACAAAGAGAAGACAGGGAGAACATAGACCACACCTCTGTCTACAACATGCTAATCATACTCTTCATTCCAGACAAATGCTGATAATGTTTGGTCATTTCTGCTCAATAAAGTCTTCAACATCAGTAAAGTCTTAATCAAGTCTGTAAAAGCAGAGTTGGACTATGATACAACTTTTACATATATTTCCACCAATACTCAATAAGACTTTATCTATAACAGTTTTGCCTTCAGTGGCATCACTGTTTCACCAATTTCGACAACTGTTTTTGACACTAATTTCATTTGTTTTAATGAGAGCTGTACAAACAGAGTGTTTTTTGTGTATTTGGATGTAATATATAATTTATAAGAATATATTATTTTAGTTTTAAGAAAATAATAATTGTAGCAGCAAAATTTACCACTGAGTAAGACTCTTTTCATCTCTTTTTCTGTCTTTGTATGCAGTATTTTTCTACTTGCCCTCATATGACTTGACTGTGCAAATAGTGTGCTTTGAGAGAAGGGAACTGCTGTCTGATCAGTAAAATATGATATGATATCATGTCAAATAGCCTTGACTTAGATGAGATGATTGATACCGCTCTCATGTCTGGATGTCCAATAGGAAGTGACAGCTAGCAGCCAGTTAGCTTAGCTAGCTTAGCTTAGTATAAAGACTGGATACAACTAGCGTGGCTCTGTCCAAAGATAGCTAAAAATATTCCTACAAGCACCTCTACAACTCACTAATTAACACATTAGATAGTCTTTGTTTAGTCTGTATAAAACATGAAGTGTTAAAACAACAAGTTTACAGTGTACTGAACTATAGCGTCTTGGCCTACGGAAGAAATACTAGCCTCTTTGCCCTGCTTTCCATATTTTGTTATGCAAAGCACAACTGTAGCTTTATATTTAATGCAAATATATGAGCGTGGAGTTGATCTTCTCATACAACTTCTTTTTAAAAACATCAAAAAGAAGAAAAAAAATTGTTTGACTGTATGAAATGTGCCACATATAGATACATACTGTACACTCTGCCTTGAACTGTCTGCAAGAAAGCAAATAGGCCTTAAAAAAGAGTGAAGCTAGTCCTTTAATTACACAGCATGCAGTCAATACAAACTATGTCAACTCTGCTATAGTTTTTGGACCACAGCAGGAATGTGGACCACACTGACGGGCACCTTGAGATGGCACCAACCTAGAGAGTGAACTATTGGGCCCCACCACAAGTTCCCAGTGGACGTTTTAATTGGTGTTTTTGATGCCAAAGTCAACTCTTGTGTTTGGGTGTTTTAGAGTACTGCGGTGCTGTTGGGTGATTTTGAACCAAAGTGTGAGCAGAGGATGTTATTTGACTCTGTGACTGTATGATGACCTGTTTTATACTGAAACAATTAGCTTCATTGCATAAAATAATTAATACAGTCAACTCTAGCATGTAGTTATACAGGTTTAAAATGTTGGAGAAAAGCCTGTCTGTGTCTTGTGAATAAAACCGGATACATAACACTGCAAATGTGAGAGGGTGATGCACAAACGTGTTAAAGTTCACACAGCCTGAAGTTGTCTCGAAGAGGCTGAGAGGACCACCCGCCGATACACATCCTGCAGTCTGTTCTAGTGTCACTGTTCCTGACTCTCTTCTCTCTCTGGATGCTTCATCTAGTCACATATTTAGCGGCAGACAGTAAAATCCTTTCATGGTTCATAATTCATACAGACAGCATACATTATTTATGGACTTTCTGAACTGTTTGCTGTGTGATCTTCTCAAGTGTTCCCTTTCCCTCCTGATACGATTAATATTGTCCTGGAATGTCAGGAAAACACATTGTTTGTAGTGTCTTTTTAAATGACAGGCTAGGTTGCCATATTACCATTTATTGTGTTATTCAACCTCCATTTCTAGGAAGAAGTTGCAAAATGTATCCCTATTGTCTCAAAATATGCCTTATGAGTACCTGAGGTGCATGACCTCCAGTGCATTGGGAGGATTGGACAAGGTGAATTGGGACTTTCCCTTGTTGGGTATGCAGCATCACAACATTCTCACTGAAATACCAGCTGCACTTTGAAACAAATCACCCATGTAAGCTGCATGGCCACACATGCAGGGCTTGGCATGTTAAGGAGCAGCAAACATCTTCAGCACAGAGAAACCAGTTCAGCCAAGTTACATCTAAATCAATACATCTCTGGTTTCAAGTAATACCCGTATTCCAAAATAACACTTAGTGACATGCATGTCTGAGACATTTTCCAAAGAGATATGTAAAAAAATAAAATAAAAATGGCTGTCATCTATAACTATGCAATCTGTCCCGCCCCACAGCGCTGCACACTGAAAGCCATACAAAGCGTGTGGTAAAGTTACGCAATAGCGCCTTGACACACAGAATAACAACACGGTCCGGCCTGCACGGTACCAACCTTTCACTTGTGTCTCATACTCGGCAATAATCTCTTTGTCCTTCTTGACTTTCGCATGAGATGACATTTTGGGGAGAGCGGATTGCGCAATCCTCGGGCAGGAATCAGCGTCTCGGTTGCCACAATGCAGCGTTTTGCCCGTCGGCAGTCCTCTCCGGATAGTTGAGCAACGATCAGATGCGGATCATCGCCCGCTGGACACAAACTTCGGGAATCGACCGCACTGCACTGGAGGCTCAGCGATGTTGCTGCGCTGCGTATACAAGGCGACGTCGAACCTAAAAGTGCATCATGATCCCCGTGCCTGACCACTCCTTTTCCTTTCACCAGTGCTCTTCAGTGCATCGGGAAACCAATTCACGTTTGATGTGCATTGCATAAAGCCTGGAGGAAGCTCTGAAAGAAAGAGCTATGGCAGCCTCGGTGGTAACGACACCGAGCTCCTTCTGCAGTCTGTCCAGTCTGCCCTTTTTTTTCTCTCTCTCTCTCTCTCTCTCTCTCTCTCTCTCTCTCTCTCTCTCTCTCTCTGTAAGTTCAATGCTGCTGCTGCTGCTGCTGCAAAAAAGGCTGAATGGATGTGAAAGTCAATCCGAGACTCCTCCCCCAACCCCCTCCCATTTTAACCACTCTTCTCATGGATGATTTCAGATTTCTTTGAGTGAACTGATATGCAAAGCTTTTCCTATTGCTGTTATTCCACAGCTGAAGGAAAGCATATATTGTGTTGTTGATTGCAATTTGAGAGCTCTGTTTCCAGGACATCAGTTTTTGTAGCCCGCATGAAGCTTACTGCAGAACTCAGGATATATAGTTACTCCGATAAATTCAGCCGAATTTGTTTAATTTGTTATTCAAATTAAAATGTTTGGCATAATGTATATATTTATAATAGATCAGGTCATTCATAACATAGTTTTGAGACATAGAATGGCTGTTAGAAAATAGATGAAATACTGGTAAATAAAAAGATACAGGCATTATTGTATTTTTGAAGTCATACATCCTCATTTGATACTGGACCGCTCATCATTGGATCAGTGTCCTAATGTTGTAGATATGGTGCTCACACTGAGTGTCTGACCACCATATCTACAAAATTAGGGTCCTGTATGATTATGAAAAACGAAAAGAGCTTTGTCTCATGATTATAAGTATTGATATGTTATAGGGCTCGAAGACTGCAGGATCAGTTGAGCTTCAAAACACTTTGCAGCAACTAAGAACTCTGAATTTTCTGAGAATTATTTTCTCAGATAATTAATTTGTTTTGGAGATAACATGTCAGAATATAGTGAAACATAATGTTATGGTTTCCGACAGCTGACGGGGATATGTTCATATTGTTTAATCCCAAAGATATTCACTTTACTATCAAAGAAAAGCGTCAACTCCTCACATTTGAGAAGCTGGAATCTGCAAATGTTTGTCATTGTCACTTAAGGAATAACTAAATCAATTATTAAGATAGTTGCAGGCTGCCGATTGATTCATTGATTCATCGACTATATTGCATCTCTGGATAAAATGTTGTCTAAGGACCACTAAATATCTGCCATTCTATTAATGTTGAGCTGTGAACTCTCTGATATTACTGTGTGGCCTTCTGTGCAGACCAGTTTCCTATTACCATCACAAAATCACCAAATTATAGAGGAAATACTAATCCCAAACCACAATTTAGTCTTTAAAATCAGAAAAAACTGGAGTTGTGGATTCTTCTTGTGAACGGCACGACTAACTGACATCACAGATTTCTGGGTAAAAGAAACTGAGACATTACAAATGACTGACTGAAGCCAATCAACTCCAACACGTTGATAAAGGTGACGGATAATCTCCCCAGAGACAGTCACAATGGCTCAATGTGTCACTCTGCTTTTTCTCACTCTCAGTGCTTTTCAGAACAAATGGTGTCATATAACTTCCTGTGGCTTCTCAAGTGCAACTGTGTGCTGCGTCCTCCATCTTAACACTACACCAAATGTGTTTTTGTCTCAAAGCAATGTAAACTGGTTATAGAGCAGGGATAATTGAGCACTCTCGTTTTGAGACTGCAATTTGAATTGTGTCAAGAAAACTTGCTCTGCCTTTGCACCCACTTTCTCAGTGACTCTGTGGGCTACTGTCACCCTGTGACAACTGTTCTAGCTGGGAGAGAGCCCAGGAGAAGTCTGCAGGAAAACCCTTCAGTTGTCACGATTCAATCTCACAGTAAGCCTGATAAAAGTTTGGGTCGGTTTGAACATAATGTGAAAAAGCTGTGTGTAACTGGGCCGTGGAAACTTTAACACCATCCACTTAAAGGCCTTTATAGGAGGAATGATTATTACATGGTCCAGCTAGAAAAGATTAGTTTCCTCCAGGAGGCTAATAAAGATTCCTTGCTGTGTAAATGTAAAAATTACAACAGTCTTTGTGGAGGTATTCAGGAAAATACCTAATGTCCAGTATGTCAATTCTGTAATTTTTCACTTACTGTCACACTGTCATACTATTCCATCGTAAACTCAAATATTATTAATTTAATTAAGACACTTCAGGGTTTTTGTAGTTGGCGTCAAATTATACAGCTGTCATAAAAAAAACTGATACATCAAGCGCACAGATCATATACTTTGACAAATTGTAAATTATAAAATACAATATTATTATGTGTTTAAGATCATTCTTCATATAATCAGTAATCAAATGTAACTGATAGAGCTTCTTAGAGATCCATCTTAAATTGTTGAGCACTTAGGTTTTACTCCCTGGACATGACTGTTGGAAAAAAATCTGGAGTTTCAAATGATGAATTTGAGTTACGTCTATGCCATTGTGAAATATTTTTCTGTAAGTTTACAGTGAATAACTTGCTTCTAGTTGCATTACTTTCATAGCAAGTTAATGTGACATGTATACTTATACATACTATACCATTCTAGGAAACTTTATACTTCTACTCCCCTACAACTTATGAGCCTGAAGAGTTGTATTTGTTTTTTTTAACTCCACTACTTTTGTCTGACAGCTGTAGTAGTTACTTTTCCTTTTCTCTTTACTCTTTACAGTGATGATTGGTCCAATATGCAAGAAAACGGGATAAAGTACCTCTATAGGGCGACCTTTCAGTGTGGAAAATGCCCTACAAAACTTTCTGTGCGCTGGTGCCATGGATGTATACAAACTGGATAAAGTGTTGGAGGCACCGCCACATTCAGTCCTAATAAAGTTGCTCAGTGGTGTTTTTCAGTATTACTGGTCCCTTCCCTTCCCAGGAGATGTCTTAAAACGTAATAAGTCTGAATTAGACTTGAATAGAAAGCACAGTTAATTTATGAATACAGTTTGAGATTATTACATGTTGATTTTAAAATCATACTGTTTTTTTTTATGAGGGGCTGTGTGTATGTCGGGAAGGTGACAGTAATGCTCTATGAGATCATAGTGATCAATGTGGCTTCCTTATTATGTGTGATTTAAATTTACTGTACACATATTATACATAGAATATAATATTTATAACAGTATTGAAAAACTAATTTGAAAAAGTACCATGATTAAATAAATTGTATTTGACCTCTAATGATTCCTTTTCAGGCTACAGTTGGTTTGTGTGTGTATTTTGAGTTATGGTATCTGAAACAAGGGCATTATATTTCACAAGCTAAAGGCACCTCTCATTTACATGGATTTTTCTTCATTACATTTAACATAATTCGTTGTCTTCTATATGTTATTAATGCTATAATACATATATCTATAATAATTATGTCAATATTTTTGTTGAATTGTATTGAACTGTTTTGCGTAAAATATGTCACATATATTAGCAAGTTGTCTTGTATAATAATTAGAGACAGGAATGTATTTATTTATGTTAATCTTTTGACAATTCGTGCATGTTTTGCAGTAGGACCGGAAGTGTCCGGTTGTTGTTGCTGGTACGGTCGGTTAGCGGAGAGCACACAACAGTAGCAGCTGAGGCAGGCGTCTTTAAATGCCTCCGACGTAATATCGTAAAGTCCTCGTTTCCTCTTAATTTGTCCGTGTTCTTTGGTTTTCTCGGTCACTACGGTTTTGCTGTAATATCCTGGACTTTCCTGAAATATATTATACGGTATAATATATAGTTTGAGTTCTCAAACAATGCGTATTTGATTATTTAAAAAAAAGGTTTAGCACTGAAAGTCAAGCTCCACCACATTGACGACACATGTAATGTTCCCCTGAAATAACAAATCGTGGCCTGACCTCACTTCAGTATCCACTACTTGACTCTCCTCCGCTGTGTATGACTTCCCTCTGCTGGCAGGAAGAGTACATGAACCCCTTTGCTGTCATTTTTACATTACATTTCATTTAGCTGACACTTTTATCCAAAGCGATTTACATGATATACAGTAGACCGCAGACACAGCAACGGTGAGCAATTAGGGTTAAGTGTCTCGCTCAAGGACACAACGACATGGACTGGCTGAGCCGGGGTTTGAACCACCGACCCTCGAAAGACCGACTTGCTAACCACTGAGCCACAGTCGTCATTTTCTCTCTATATTTACCCTCACAATGCTGTATTACATCTAGTCAGCTGTGACTCATCGGCCATTGCCTCCTTTGCCAGTAAACATATGAATAGCCTCACAGTATCTCATAAACCAATCTGGTGACAGGTTTTGTTTTGGAATTATGGAAATGAATCATTGGTTTCAGTGGCAGACAGCGTCATCAGTAGATGCATATCCATGTGACTGTCTGGAAATCTTCCAGATAAAAAAGAAATACCTTTCACAATGTTAAAGGGAATTAAAAGTTGTCATGGCAGTATTTCAACAAACCACAAGAACGTGAGTTAATGACACCCTCCATGAAATATGACACAACCCGTCACAGCGTGCAACGTCTCTTCACTTTGCTGATGTCACTGCTGGGAAATGTTCTGCCAGCTTGGCTTTTCTGCATGTGAACGAAGGATTTTGTGCAGGATGTTTGACCTATTCCTGGAAAGCGTTAAACTCTTAAATAGTTAAAATAGTTATGTGTCACTTTGTCACTCAGAATATAGTGTCTTTTGTGTGGCGTGGGACACTGAGTACTGTCGAGTGTTGTGTAACATTTGTGGTTACAAGCCACACCTTTCCACACCTCCTCATACGTAGGTGCAGTCGAGCAAAGCTCAAACATAAAATCGAGTTGCCAGCAGCTATAGAATAAGTGATCAACGAGACAGGACAAGTATCGGACTCTACTGAAACATGCTGTGGACAATATTCTTAATTCTAAATGGACTACTTGTACTAGTGCTCCTTTACTCCACTCGCTCAAGGTAAAGACATGTATTCATATGTTGATATTTGCAGATATGAAATTGTTAACAACGGTGCATTTCAGGGATTGTGATTCTAAAGGTCTGCAAAATACTGCAATAACAAACAGTGTACTGTAATTTAGAAAAGCTTTACTTTTGCTATTTTCGAAAGTTAAGTATATTTTTATATGAATTAAATACAGTAATTAATAGCAATTCTATTAGAATACCTCTTGTTTAATAAGATTATCTGACTGTATGTTTGATCAATGCTGACTATTAAATGCTGATTCTCTGCAATTAGTTGTCTTAAAACGACATCAGAGACAAAACTCAAAATGTTTATCGTTTACACTGTGGGCTTTGTTTGTGATAATAAACTCTCATGACATAACTCCATGTTCCCTCCAAACCTGTTAGTTTAGATTCATGAATGAATGGGTGTTAGATAAACTACTCACATTGACAGTGACGGCCTAAAGGTCAGAGAAACGACCTGCAGGAAAAACCTGCTTGAGGAAAAGGAAAAGCATCGCAAAGACCCCTAACCTTAACCGCTCGAGTGGGTCAAGGCTTCCCTGAAAAACATTTGAAACTTCCTACTGTTGTCATTTCAACGAGTTTCCTAATACTTCACAGACGGAAAAATGAGCCTCCTCTGGACAAAGGCTTTTTACCGTGGTTGGGTCACGCTCTTGAGTTTGGAAAAGATGCTGCAAAGTTTTTGTCCCGGATGAAAGACAGACATGGGGATATTTTCACAGTAAGTTCTCACAAAGACTGTGTAGGAACTGTTTAGGAACATTTGACTACCAAATAGGAACAACAAAGGAATGTGTAATGGTAATGATGTAAAAAATATGTATTTGCATACAGGAGCAGGCAGTCTAATCAGATTTATGATCTGAAATGCAAATCCGGTGTTCACATGAACAAAGTATTAATTTTAACAAGACACCATTATGCATCCGTGGTGAAAGCAAGTTCAGTAGTCCCCAATTATACTTGTATTGCATCTCTGGATAAAACATGTACATTATTAGAACATAATGTTTCACTGAATATCTTCGAGCAAAAACACTGCTCATTCCACATAACTTCAAATTAAAGACAAATCAGGTTTTGCTTAGAAAAACCCTATTAAGAGTTGTATGAAATATTATAGTTTCAAATAATAGATATCGGACCAACTAAAATGGTGTTCTCCCAGGTGTGTGTTGCTGGTAATTACGTGACAGTGATGTTGGATCCAAACTCTTACGATGCCGTGATGAACGACACAGACTTCACCCTCAACAGAGACCTGCTCATGAAAAGGATCTTCAGTCTGCAGCTGCCGAGTCTCACACCTAGAGCCGAGAGGAAGTGGATGGAACAGTAATGAATGCATATTTCAGACATAGACTTTATGGTTTAGAAAATTAGATAAGAAACTCTGATTTAAATGCAGATTGAAAATCTCAATATCTTTTGTATTATTTCCTAAGGCATTTCCAAGATGTCAGTCTCTCTAAGCTCAGCAGCTCCATGAACACTCACCTCCAGAAACTGCTGCAGGGTGACCAGAACGACTGCAGCCTTTTAGAGTGGAGGGAGGATGGACTCTTTAGCTTTTGTTACAGCCTACTCTTCAGGTAACGCAGTGTTTTAAACTCTGCAACCTTCTGTAAATCAAATCACGTCTTTGTTTATACTGCCAGGAGAGAAAGACTGGAAGATCTTCAACTGTATTGTTGTATCTCAGGGCCGGATATCTTACATTGTTTGAGAGGAGAGACAATGCATCTGCAGTCTACAAAGAATTTCGGAAGTTTGACGATCTACTCACGAAACTGGCTCGAGGCTCACTCAAGCGAGGTAAGCTGCACAGTAGTGAATGAAAGTCAAGTTGTTTTGCTTTTGCTTTCCTTTCTGACTTCATGTGTGTACAGCCCAGTAAGTGTGAAATGTGTTGGGTTTCACCAGGGGAAACCAAAACAGTCCACTCATGCCGGGTTCGACTGTGGGAGCTGCTGGCCCCAAACTGTCTGAACGCAGGGTCGGGGTCAAACTCTTGGCAGCAGAGCTACCACGGCTTCCTGCAGGAGGAGGGAGTAGATGCAGAAATGCAGAAAAGAGCTTTACTTTTGCAGCTGTGGACCACACAGGTGAGAGCTGGTTTCATTGTTTGTTTTTCTCCCACACAGAAGTAGCCAAATCTCAAACACACACAAGGCCACGCATTGATTCCAAAACATACAAACCTTCCACGCCCATACTTCATGGTTTGGATCCACTCTGCATGCACAGGCTGCCAAAAAATCCTCTCGAGCAGTTACACCTGCCTCAACCTGCAACTCAGAGTGAAGTCTGGGTTGTTGTGGTAATGTGAATCAGTTTCTATGACACCTTATCTGGTTTGAGGTTTCATAATTACACGGGAGGACATTGAGTTACAGAACTGTGTTCGTCAGCTGAAGTTGCTTCCTCTTTTTTGAGTTTCAGGCCTTCACAAGCAGAATTTGTGCTGCCGATCAGGTTTTCTACTTAGCTTAGCTCAAGTGCATAACTTCACACATCCATTCATAAATCCTCTTGTCAAGTATGCACCACTATTAACAATAGTTGTGAATACAGAATTGTTGTTTTCTCAACCTCACCAGTCCAGACACATTTAGAGCAACATGGTGTAGTAGCTCTCAGCTGCCAGCAGGGGGAGATAGCAAGCTGTTTGATTGCCCTAGTGTCTGTTGTTCATCTATGCTACGTTTGAGCTGTAATAGCTTCAGCCCTCTATTTACCTGCCAGTCTCACTGGATCAATAATTGTTCACCCAGTAACAAAGATAAACCTTTGCCACTCCACCCACTACAGGCTCTTAAAGATGCTCTGCCGGTTTGGGAAAGATCGCTATTCCCCCAGCATGTGTAGTTGTGCTTTATCATATCTGCTGGGATATTCAAGCACATACTCTCAGTCTGGGAAGGAAACTGGAGCACCACTGCAGAGAATAGAGGCATTAGATGCGAGTCCAGTGGGACGTGCCAGAGTGAATGTGGCTTATACATGTGTTACAGCCAGTGCTGGGATTGCCCCAAAGCCACCTAACTAGTTCATCCTGAGTCCCGCACAGGCTTTTTTTTTTCTGTTTTTATACAATCTATTGTTATTGACTGAAACATTTATAGACAGAAATTAATTTATTAGTTACTTTACTTTTTTTTACTTGCTGGTGATTTAATGTGTTGAAGTGTCTGTACACTCTCACACCCACGCATGTATTTTAATGTAACAATAATTCATTAGTTTTAGTGAGTCATGCCCTCAAGAAATAGTTTGACAATCTAGGAAGTATGCCGAGTCAAGAGTTGCTAAGTGTTCGCTGAGGAAATTGAACCCACTCTCATGTGTATGTGCTAAATATGAAACCGGAGCCAGCAGCTGGTTCGCTGAGTTTAGCATTAACACTGAAAACATGGGGATTCTGTACAAAATAACAAAAACTGCCTTCCAGCATTTCTAAAATTGACGTGTTATAATTTATTTGTTTAATCTGTACAAAAAGGTGTAAGTGCAACTACAGTAGTTACATATTAAGTGTACAGACGTGCAAATGGTATTTCCTCTAACTCTCAAAGCCTATTTCCCAAAATGCTGAACCATTCCTTGAAAAATCCCCAGCCTGTGTTTAGGTTACCAGGCTCATATTATTATCTGAGGTATTAAATATGTTGACCTGAAGATCTAAAAGGGCAAAAAGTCACCGTGCTGCCCCTTAAGTCGTGTTTGCCCCGGCTGTCAACGGAGAGCTGACCTGAGATGTGCAGAGGTTAGACAGCTTCCTTAACCCATAACAATTACTACCTGACGGGCTCAGGTGTCTCTTCTCAAGAGGCTGACAGCAGTGTCTACAAACAGTGTGGACTGATTCAACATCTCCTCCTCACATCCGTCGTATTCAGACAGCAGCATTACAGAGCGCTCCATGTCGTGTATCTCCATATTCAATGCAATGTATGTCCACTGATACAAAACGTTTTTCATAAAAGCTGTTTGTGCTAAGTTGAGTGTTTTCCTTTTAGTGCAACGCTGGACCTGCTGCCTTTTGGCTCCTTGGCTTCCTGCTCACGCACCCTGAGGCCATGGAGGCTGTTAAATCAGAGATCAGAGGTCTCACTCGCCCCGACACCACCCTGCAGTATTCTGCCATCACTCTGCTGGAAGCACACAGCACACCTGTGCTTGGTATGCAACAGCTGCTAACAGCCCCTCACTCTGATAACTAAAGGTTTAGCCATTCCAATAAAATGTAATCAAAGGGTCATTTGACTTGTTGATATGAACAAGATAAGTGCAGCATATTGAAACAATGACATTGACAATAAAAGTTTGACCTTTGATTCAATTAAATTATGATTGTCTTTTCCATATATCCAATTTCCATGCAAATGTTTGTACCTCTCCAAATTATGCCCGAGGGCTGATTTAACTCACACTGACACCCCTCTGACATCATCCTCTGCTGTCCTTTCCATTCTGCAGATAGCGCTCTGAGCGAGACCCTACGGCTCACCGCTGCGGTGATGATAAGCAGAGACGTGGTGCAGGACAAGATCCTGCACATGGCCAGTGGAAAGGACTACCACCTCAGACAGGGGGACAAAGTTTGTCTGTTCCCCTTCCTCAGCCCTCAAATGGACCCACAGATACACCAAGAGCCACAGGTACTTTACTTGTGTGTGTAGAAAAAACTGTTGTTGTGATGTGCATGAGATGCTGTTATCACATAACATTTAGTGGAATTAGAAGCCTCCACCGTCATAATACACATAGTTGTGTACCTCCATTGTGATATTTTGAAGCCATATTGTAGAGCACAAAGCAATCTCGAGGAGCCAGGATTAAGCAGTGTGATTTCAATTACTAACAGAATGCATCCTTTGGGATGAGCTGCTAACTGCCTACAAATGAAACAAGTAGGAGTTGACGAGGAAGAGGGCGAGATCAATTCCCAATGTTCATTCGGTTTATTTGTCTACAATGGTTAGAAGTGATAATTACATATTAGGTAAGTATGTACGCACGTTTTTTTTGTATTCTCAAAAGGTGATACTTACATATTATTTTTAACAAGAAATAAAGCAAGAGACATAGGATCAAAACTATTTGCAAGATATAATAATGTCCACATTTTCTTGTCTCCTCTTCACAGACTTTCCAGTATGACCGCTTCTTAAATGAGGTTGGGTCTTCACCAGGAGGAAATAGGACAGTGAAGGATAAATTCTACAAAGATGGAAAAGAAGTGAAGTACTACACTATGCCCTGGGGTGCAGGGAGTAGCATCTGTGTCGGGAAAGACTTTGCTGTTACAGCCATTAAACAGTGAGTATATAAATCCACAGCTTTTAAATCTCTTTATCTTTCAATGATGCATTGATGGTTTTAAAATGATAGATTAATGATCAAAGCATTTCCTGTAATTTCACCCCAATTACAGGAGCAGTAAAGTATATCTCCACATAACATTTCCTTGCTTCATTTTCCTGTCATTATTGGCAACAAGCTGTAATATAATAATCGGTTATACTCTGTAATGAACTGCAGGGTTCAACAATAAGGATGCCCCCTTGCCCTGGGCAAGTAAAATGTCACATCAGGCTAGTAGATCTTCCAAGTCACTGATTGAGCAAGTGGTGAAAAATAATGAAACACAGTTTTTTCCAGAGCTGATGATGGATGTAGCTAAAAAAGAGTCACCTCGCCCCCTTTTCCTTTCTAGTGAGAGCTGCACATGTGCATTAACAATAGGGCACTTGCGAGAAAATGGCGGCGAGTTAAGATTGGAGTGTCAGCGAGCATTTCGAGTCTCCTGGAAACCTGAGTTGAGTAGCGTTAGATGTGGACAAAACTCCAGATTCTTAAATAATGATTAAACATGGTAATTATCTTTAATCAAGTATACATTGTCATAGGGCTGACCTGTAGGAAAAATGATAAGGGTAATGGATAGTCATTTGGGAGAGCGCATCTTTTTCAGACAGCAGATCCAGTAGCAAAGGTTAAAGGTCAATCCTTGTAATGCACAACACACACAGAAGAGCGGGTATTTTTTAGGCTTTTTGCTATTTATTTCAGATTGGTCGATTTACTTAATGTGATTTTCACATCATTTGTGCATTTAACTGAATGAGTGAAACCTAATACCTAATTGGCTTATAAGTTGTGTTTGTCAGTCGTTGTCCTAAACTGCTTTTGCTTCCTGTTCCTGTAGATTTGTGTTCTTGCTCTTGACCTATCTTGACCTGGATATGTGTGACCCAGAGGCTAAACTGCCACCAGTTAATCCCAATCGCTACGGCTTTGGGATGCTCCAGCCGGATGGAGATCTGCAGGTCCGATTCAGACTGAAGAGGTCACTGCGTGAAATGTGACTCAATAGTTTGATTAACTGTATATACTTGTAAAATTGTTTATTGTTAAATCATTTGTTTTATGTCTTGCAGCACTGATTACCATTTTATATTTACTCAGTATATCTATATATCATATTTAACTTGTTTATTAGTATTTTCAATAAAAAAAGAAAGATTTACTGACATAATCTACTTGTTTGTTTTTGCCTCCATACTTTGGGCAACACCTGAACATTTGTAGGCTTTTAAGTCCCCCTTCATTCAGAAAACTCACTTTAAATGTGAATTTTAAATGTTTTTGCCATCACAACTAGTTTGAAAGCACAACGGTCCTGTTTGCAGCTTACAGAAATGTGAAACTTGAAACCTCCAGCTCACATAATAATACTAGTGATAATAATAACAATAATAAGATGTCAGATTTGTTTAGTGCTGTTTTTTAATAACTCAAACTGAACGCGAAGACCAGGATGTTGTTAGTTGATCAGCTGGGAGACAGGAAGCCAGTGGAGGTTTTTGAGGAGTGATGTGTAATATGGTGCCAGGATTTGGTGTGGTTTAAAAGTCTGGCGGATGCTTTCTGGACCAGTTGGAGTTGGATGATGGAGCATAACACTGATGCCAAAGAGGAGTGTTTCGCAATAATCAAGACCGGAGAAAATAAAGGCGTGAATCAATGTTTCAGCGGCTGGATGTGCGAGAGAAGGCACGATCATAGCAATATAGCAAAGGTGGTAGAATGAGAATTTTGGAAGGTGGAAGAAGGAGGACTTGATAATTACAAATGCACTGAAAATTGATTTGAAGAATGAGTGGGATGGGGCTCGATTCCTTAGTTGGGAACCACTGGACTAAATTATCCAACCTTATTGTTAAAACTAGCTCCTGCTACAACAATCTATGCATAATATATCACTCACATACGGCATTTCCAGCAGAATGAGTACATGTCTTATTGGTACATTTGGTACTTTCACTTTGTATGGTTTTGAATGCAGGACTTCTACTTGTACTGGTGTATTTTCAATATTATGTAATTTAGGGGATCTGGCTACATCTTCTAGTGCATATATGTGGAAAAAAGAGGAGGGTCAACAGCTATCCTCATCATATTAATTAAGCAGCAATAAATCATTTTTTCTCCAAACATGTACCATCGTGTACCATCGGTTCTCGTTGTTGGCTCTGTGCCTTCAGGCCGTACGGTCATACATTTACTCATTCATCTTTTATGTGCACTCTCACATGCTGCTTCTATCTCACAGTACACCCCGGCCTGAACTGTGCCTATGAGTGTTTTATTGATACATGCAGACGCGGTGCTGAAAGAGTTAATCAGACGTGGAAGACAGCGCTGAGCTGCCATGGATCCACTTTCAGGGAGATGCGGCGCCTCCTCACACAGCTGACTGGGAAACACAGGTAGTCTGTCCGAATGGGCTCTGAGCATACTTGTTGATCTCCGAGGCGAAGCACTGGCGCGATATGCGGAGCAGGAACGCGGCGGGGAGGCAGTAAATCGTGCCGAGGATCTCTCTGCCATGTCGGAGGCAGAGGAGGGGGAAATGGATTGGGTTAGACCAAGGCAATAGTAAACCAATAACGTCGCCTCCTTTTTTTAAATGCTACTGCTTCATCGCCGTTTGTACCAGCGGATTGATTGTTCACAGGTCGTATACGTGCTGGTTTGATTCCGTGCAGGATGACAACAACTCACTACGGTATTTTTTTTAAAGCTTATTTGACTTTGAATCATATGCAACCTATCATTGTAATAGATTATTTGTGGCATATAGGAATACTCTGCATTGGAACCGCACCAATATGGAGCAGGCAGCCTTTGACAAACAGGGAAATGCTTGACGATGGAGGATTTGTATTCAACATTGCAGTTGTAGATGATTTAACATCACAATGAGTTTATTCTTATTCTGAGCTTATTATTAATGCGCACAACAATACCGTGTGAAAACAGGGATGGATAATGTATTTCAGGCTTAATGCTAAATTATTGTACCGAGTCATTGACTTCAGCAGAAAACAGGAGGGTGGAGGCTTCTTCAAATTAACATTTATTTTTACTGCTTCCCCGCAGCCTGTAAGTGCATGTGCAAAACCCGGCATAACAACGTCTCCATCCTCCATTATACATCCAGTGTTCTTGATTATATTTTCTATGTGCTTTGTAATGTATGTTGACATAATGCTCGGCCCTAATTGTGTTTGCGAAGTGTTAGAAACTTTGTGTGACAGCTGTCAATGATCACATCTGCAGGCCCCGAGGTGTTGTTGGCTTTCCATGCTCATCACACAGATATATTTAGACGAAGCTCGTGCTTCGTCTACAGTCAGAGAATGAGGATAAAACGTTGGACATATTTTGTCAGGTGACGGTGGAGGCTATATATGTTCCTCTTAGTGTCAGCCTGACTTCCCCAAGGGAGCTCGCCGTGATGTAGGGAGTGAACAGCGCTTCCTGGTGTTTCAGCACCATCGGAGTGGACAGCGATCACTTTGTACACTGTGGTGTTCTGCGTCCCCACCCACAGGGCTGCATGGGCGTCACATGAGCGGTGATCAACCAAATACTATACATATTTTATTAATGATAACAATACTGTGTCAGTCCCAATAGATGTCTCCAAAACAGTGCAAGTGCGTTCTAAAGTTATCGAGGGAAGTATTCAACAAGGTGTTATCCATAATGTTTTTCTTCTTTGCCTCAAATTTAAATGTGTGAAAAGTAATCTCAAGAACCCACATATTATGGTATGTTAATTGTCTTTGTTAATTGAGTCTGATGGTATATTTATTTTTTACTAAATAATTACTTTAAAACAAATAAAATACTACTGACAGAACCATACTAAGTAAATATACTGTTAAAAAAGATCTTAGCTCCTAACAGACGTGAGTCATCTGAAGAATCAAAATCTGAGGGTCAATATAAAACAAAAATCTTTCCAGACTCAACTTTACTCTGGAAGAATTTTCAAAAACTTCAAGGAATGTGATCATAGAAATGGAATAGAAGTAGAACAAACTTCGAACTGTTGTCTGTGGTCATTTGGCTACATAAGAAAATGGTGATTTTTGTTAATTGTTATGGTGTTAACACACACATCAGTTTTGTCATAAATTGTCGTCTCAACTCGCCGGGACGAGTGCAGACTCAACTCAGGAGATGGATGTCTGGCTAATTAGCTAGGTAGCTTGTCCTCCACAACAGTGGGCGGGAGGGATCGAGAGGCCCAGTGCTTCTGCTTGTTGCCAGACCACTGTCCAGCCCATTTTATGTAACCAGTGTAGTTTGAAAGCGTGGCTGAATTAGCCAGCTAGCTAACTAGCCATCTGTCCGCTAGTTAGCTAGCTGGCTTGTGCTTTTCTACAGTGTAACAGTAGTGTGTTGTTGAAGTATTTATTTCACATTTAAACCAGTGATTTTGTTATCTGGTCTTGAGGACATTGCAGTTACTTGCCAATATTCAATCTATCAATCTAATCAGGGACAAGCATGACAAACCAGGATTGGAAAAAAACAGCTGGAAATCAGTGGTTTTAGCTTGTGAGCAGTTCAACCAAATATTGATATTGCTCTCCTGGATTGTTTCAGAGGTGAAAGCATCCAGTACTACAAAGACAAAAAATAGGATTTCAAATAATCAATAGCCTATATATTTCAATTTTTCCCTTTCTTTTGAAATGTGCTTTCAACATGTCAAATCTTATACCCCCTGACTCCTGACCCCCCAGGTTAGGAACCACTGCTATAAATTACCCCTTTTATTACCATGTAAGATGATTGAGATGTGTGCCTTGACATTTGGGGCTAATCCTAGAATACTAATGATTTCTTAATCTTTGTTTTGTATTCCTCTAGATACAATTATGAAAGAAAACCGGACCAACTGTAGTCCATAGCCCTGGATGTTTGCCTGATTCCTCAATTTAAAGTCATCATGGAGAAATCCTTGGCAGAGTTAAATAAAGCTGGCTCCCACTCAACATCATCGCTGCCACCTGAACCGGTGGACATCATTCGCAGCAAGTCATGTTACCGCAGAGTCCGGCTGAATGTTGGGGGTCTCCCACATGAGGTTTTGTGGCGAACATTAGATAGGCTACCACGAACACGTTTGGGAAAGCTAAGAGATTGCAACACCCATGATTCTCTGATGGAAGTGTGTGATGACTACAGCCTCGAGGAGAATGAGTACTTTTTTGATCGACATCCAGGGGCGTTCACGTCAATACTGAACTTCTACCGCACGGGTAAGCTGCACATGATGGAAGAAATGTGCGCCCTGTCGTTCAGTCAAGAACTCGACTACTGGGGCATTGACGAGATCTACCTGGAGTCGTGTTGCCAGGCGAGGTACCACCAGAAGAAGGAGCAAATGAATGAGGAGCTCAAACGAGAGGCCGACAATATGAAGGACAGAGAGGGAGACGAGTTTGACAACACTTGCTGTGCCGAAAAACGAAAGAAGCTTTGGGACCTCCTGGAAAAGCCAAGCTCATCTGTTGCAGCAAAGGTAACCGTCTTTGGGCGATGGGTGTAAGAGATGAGGTGGGGATTGGTTGGAGCAGTCTTCCACGAATATGATGATTTGTACAGGCACACACAAACAAACCAACATGCATCCTGCAACACTAATGACGTTCCTGTTGTTCTTAGTACAAATTAACAAATGCCAGCATGCAAACGCAAAACAAAAATGATGGTAAACATTATACCTGCTCACATCAGCATGTTAGCACTGTCATTGAGCATGTTAGCATGCATACATTAGCAATTGGCTCAAGGCTCCAATGTACCCAAAAATAGCCTCACAGAGTTGCTAGCATGGCTGCAGACTCTTGTTTTATAGTGTGTCATACTTTGACATGTTGATACATGATTAGGTCCCTCTTGTAAAGTAAGCAGGCAGCCAGTCAAATCAAGCAGAGCCTCTTGCTTGATTTGATTGGCTGCCTCTGTCAAGTTTACCACTGACTTCCTGTTTTGATGCCGGTAAATGTGGTACGAACGGATACTGATATCAACGATAGCTAATTAGGATGAACTATATACAGCTGTTTGGCTCATCACTTTGCCAAGGACGCGTCTCGGTGGGATGGGCACCTTAGGGTGTTTGAATTAGACAAGCAAGGGATGCTGTAGTTTTTAAACCACGGCATCTGTATCAATAGGCAGACCATAAAAAACAAACAAGAAAAAGAAAAGTTTTGCACCTACGCAATTGTCAGACCTGCTAGACATTCACAGTTGCACAACATGAGTAAATTAGGACACCTCTGTGAGTTGTGCTTTGGTGTTTACTCATGTTTTGATTGTTCCAAGGTTTGAACACAAAGAAAAGACTGGAAATTATAGAAAAAGCCAGCCAGCGGATGTGATTTATCAGTGCGGATGTGTGCGCTATTATCTGCCATTATTGTTGTTCAAGAACTAGGAAAAAAAACACGTCTTAGTCTCACAGTGAAAGCAGCTCTTTGGATGCATCTTTAACCCTCCTATTACCTTCAAATTTACTAACATCTTTTACCCTTGGGGTCAATTTGACCCCAGCAACTTAAACCTTCAGACAATTATTAGAGTTAATATTGTTTCCCAAGTTTGAGTGTCAGGTACTTTATGTTTGTTTGTTGACTACCTAAATAGCCCTTTAAATAAATAAAAATACACCCCCCCCTCCCCTGATACATCCAGAATATTCACGACTATGGCAAAATATGCAGATCACCATTAAAATCTCACTGATTGACCTAAAATTGGAAAGAGATATATTTTTGGTGTTTTAATGGCTTTATATTATGTCTAAGTACATATTTTTTATATCTATATTATTTGGAATGAAAAAAAAATTCTGTTATCAAGAATAGTAACATGGATTATGTTCGGGGGTCAATTTGACCCCAGGAAAAACAAACACAATTCATGTAAGGTTTATGTAAGGTTAGGGCCCTAAAACTTTCTGAAGATTATACAATTTTTTGTTATAGTGACCTCAATATCATCCAAAACAACCAGAACCAATGTGTGTAACATGTTGATATTTCTTATATGTTTTACAGTGAAAAACAGCTTGGGGTCAAATTGACCCCTGAAGAACACCGATGCGTACAAGTTGTGTACAGGAAATTGAAAACATATCTTCTTGTTAATTTTATGTTTACCCAGTTGTCCCCAATAAATTAGGAAAAGTCATGAAATATGAAGCAAAAAAAATGATGTCAATAATTTATTTAGAGACGTTAAACATTGAATGGGGTCAAATTGACCCCAAAGGTAATAGGAGGGTTAAGACATGACACAATAGTCATAATCTGTATCTCCTGTTATACTCTTATTAGCAGACTTGTAACAAAAGGTCATTGCCATATCATTAACTCCCAGATATTATATAGACAGAGAGCACCAGCATACAGACATGCACACATGCATGCTTAGGCTTTGTCTCACTGTGTGGACATGGTCATACATCCAGTCCATCATTTAAATATCACTTTGATGCCTTCGCTTACAACATGTAATACATACAAGTAATTCATTTTCTTCTGACATCTGTAAGTTGTTTGTTTGTGAGAACCCCATCATCCTGAGCCATTTTCATTTGAGATATACTGCAGGAGGAGAGGATATGAAATTCAATCTTTGTGCACATAAACAACAAGGCAGAAATTATCTAGAGTTGTTTGAATTATTTGCATGAATCAATGCGTGGAGGAAGCATTTCCTTATCAATAGAAGCTAGTTGTGACGTGGAATTACTGTAAATATTTAAAAATACAACCACAGTAAAAGATAAATGGTATCAACCCAGTAAAGGTTAGTTTGTAATTGTTTAGTTTAACTCATAATTATGTCAGTTAAAGGTGTCAAGTTATCAGACCATACTCAGGATCTCTGCATTTTGTTGAATCTCTGTGTTGAATGTCATAATTAGATGTCAAGGTTATCATCCTTCTGCACAATATTTCCATATCTTTAAGGTATGCCATAGCGCGCAGACTTCTATCGGGTGTGCTCACCTTTAGTCTTTGCAAAAAGACAAAGTTGGCCCGCAGCCAACCTGGGAGACCACAGCAGTGTTAAACACGAGCAGCCTTTGATCACCCTCTTCTACATTGGCTTGGAGGGATCAAAGAGGGTGCCGTCTCTTTTCCACGCGATGTTTAAAGGGAGCCGAGTGCCTTGTTTGGGAAATGTGTAGCAATTTAAACTATTAGCAGTGTGTGCTGGCTGACGCTTTGCGGTGAGGATTTGTTGAGAACTGTCAGCACCACCCCACAAACAGACAGAGAGAGATGAGTGCTGCGAGTCAGTCAGGGAAACGTCTTCTTCATAGGAATTAAAGAGGTGTAAAATCAATGTTTATCGTGTTCGAGCTAAGGAAGTGCAGTAGCCTAGAAAAAGGAGATGATCACTCTGAGTCGGCCATACGCTGCTGTCTCCATTATAGCACCCTGATATCTGCAATTTATCAAAACATCCTACTGGAGTACAGATTTGAAGTGCTTCACAAAGATGCATGAGCTTCCCGTTGAATAATGACAAAGTGCTTGTGCATATTGTTTCCTGGTAATCTATAGCTCTCAATAACAAGCAATTGATGAGTGGGTGCAGTGTTTGCTTGCCATTTTAAAAAGTGTTAATCATCTCTTCTCTTGGCATAATTATGAGCCTATGGCGGAAGATGGTGTGCAACCTTGACACAGCAAGGGGCAGAGTTTACTAATTCCTCATTAGCTTAAAGGGCATTGAAACCACAGACCAAACTACTAAAAGCATTCATAGGGGTTGATGTGATGTCTTAGTCTTTTTTTACAGTCTGGATCACACTGTGGGCTTGTCGAGCGGTCCAGCTCCGACCACAGATTGTTCCAATGTTCATCAGCTGTGAGCTCCTATCTTAGGTCATAGATGGAAATGTATGTCTTACAGCTCATAAACAGCTGGCTAATTGTAGAGTTAAGCCCAAAACAAATGGTTACCGAGCAACAAAAGTATAATTTTACCATCACTGAAGGAGTGGGCACTGAACATTAGAGTAAGTCTATTTGTGTTTCCATGTGTGTAAGTGCATCTCTGCTTAGTTTCCATATTTTAATGTCCGCACAGAGCAACACAAGGAAGCACGTAGTAACTGAATTATTTGGTAAGGGAAGAATGCTGTGTTCTTTCTGCCCCGTCATCCTTCCTGTCTCTCTTTTACCTCACTGGCTCATATCTCTGCTTCCTTCCTCCCCTCTTCAGGCTCCTCCACTATACCTCCGACTAAATGTCAGGGAAATGTCACGTTAATTATTCTCCAGGAGACTCCGGGCCCAATTTGAAGCTTCCTTCTCTGTCTACATTCTTTGTAAGCCACAGCATTGTCTGTCTCTCGCTCAAATCAGATTTGAGTCACCATAAAATAAGATTGTGTCTGTCCGCTGGAACAGCAGCGAGATTGGCGCCAAGAAAAGCCCTTTTCCACCTGTAGTGGCATTTATGTGATGCCATGTGCAATTTGGGTGGTTTCTTATCATTAATAATACTAAATGATACCAGAACTATTGGACGTCTCCAGATTGGGTGCTGAGAAGCAAATAATCGTTCTTTATACTGTCACTTCCCAAAAAAAAAAAACGTAACATTGTAAGTGATTAAAGTAGTGATGAGACTGCATTTATTTATTAATTATTAGGCGACCATCATATGAGATTTACAATTCTGAGTAAAAATTGGAATTTGGAAAACGTTTAAAATATTTCCCTCTAGTACATGTATTATTTTAGTATTTTAAATAATTACATTTGAGATATTTTAACTGAATATTTTTTTAAGATTCTGTAACATCAGTTTGATTCCAACCAATTTACAGAAAAACCCAAACATAAAAGTTCCTGTCATTTAGTCCTCCGTAAATCCAAACATTGTAATTACCAGTTCCTGTTCTATCTGTGGGTATTGTGCATCTGATGGCAGGCAACAAATTCCCATTATGCTCCATTCATGTCACACTTAAGATGACATATACATGAGGTTTGGCCACCTTCCTACTCATAAATCAGTCTGGAGCAGAATCCAAGACACAAAGCACCCAGACTAGAATCGATCACTATTCCTGACAGCTGGAAGGTCTCAGTACATTAAATGGATGACGATGTACTGTACGATAAAAGCAATCATGTAAAAACGTCCAACTGGTAGGAGGCCCCGGGGAAGACCCAGGACACGCTGGAGGGATTATATCTCCCAGCTGGCCTGGGAACGCCTCGGGATCCCCCAGAATGAGCTGGTAGATGTTGCGGGTGAGAGAGAAGTCTGGGTCAGCCTGCTTGACCTGCTGCCTCCGCGACCCGACCCCGGATAAGCGGGTGAAAATGGATGGATGGATGGAATGTGGCTTTTGTTAGTAACAACTGACAAGCTGGCAGCTGTGGAAGACTCTTGTGACAATTATGAGTGCAGGGGCAGGCCGGCAGGTAGATTCTCAGGCACATGTGGGCCAAATGAAATGATTGGACGGGCTTATTACAGACCTACGAACGCAGATAACAGATTTTCTTCCTCCCATTATTTTGTCACAGCACTTGGTTCATTGACTGCTGTCAGGATGTAATGAGAATTTCAACAAACATATCAAAAATGTTTTTTAAGAAGATTACCGACACTTCCTTTAACTTGAAATTCATATTTATTTTTGGGAATATTACAGTTATTGTCTATATATTGTTTATCATGTATATAAATACAGTACATATAAACAGTTTTAGAAAATGTTCTATATGATATACATCTTTCTCAACACTCTCCAACTACAACAAGCCAACCATGCAACAAAGTAATGTCACACTATACTCAGATATATAATTATACAAAATACCCGTTGTTGACGAGAATGTATTAAATCTTTTTTAAATGAGTTAACTGAAGGAGCCTGCAGTCCAGTGTTTCTTCAGTGTTTCTTCTTCTGGGAAAACATTTTTTACAGCAAATGTCACTCGGATTGCGTCACATAAACAAATAAACAAACAAGGGAACAGAGGTGATTACAAAACCACATTGACAGTTGCGATTATCATTTGATGTGTTAAGCGTACATCAGTGCAGACCCAATTATAGAGAGACCAAGCCACAGATTGTCAAGATTATGATCATCAGTCATGCTATTGTTTCACTGTTTCTTTGATTGATATTCATTTATAGAATGAGTTATTGTTGGACGGATGTTTTGGAAATGGTTTGGCATCTGTTTTAACATTGGGCTGCATATTTCAACGCTCATTCACTGTTAATGTGCAGAGGGCTGACTCTCAAGTTGTGCAGTTGTGTTTGGGAATATTTTACAAGTCATGTCATGCATTTTGTATTGGATGGTTTCAGGATTTGTAGCGGCATCTCAGCTTTTCTGGCTTGCACTAAAGAGACAGTTTTGGTATGTTTCTGCTGCAGAAGAGGTTTAGTGAGGACTGTGTTCATTTTGCTCTATTTACTATTGCAGAATTAATTTCAGTGGACGTCTTTTTGGTGACTAAAATTCATAAATGTGTAATACGTTACATAACTGTGGTCATGATCAGAGCAACAACCATGAGTTCATGCAAAGTGATTGCACACATCGGCTGAAAAGAAGGAATGAACAAAAATGTAATGCTTTTACCCCGGATGAACAGAATGTACCATATTTACATAGGAATGGCTCTGAGATTGTGTAGTGGATGACAAGAAGGTGGCGATGGTCAATAATAACACACTGCCACTGCAAAGCTCGACAGCTCCTTTGTTCGTTCAATTTAGAGTTGAGCTGTTATGTGAGCAATGAGTGAAAGACACTAAGACTTGCAACAAAGTCAAACAGATGTTCCATTTAGGAAAGAAATGTGTGAATACCCACTGTTAAAATAATCAGAAATGAATGAAGCATTTTGAAAAAGGCTACTAAAGCAATTTGAGCATGGACAAAAAGGGTTTATGTAATATCATAATAATAATAATACAATAATGTCTTTGCTAAATTTCATAATAATCAACAGCAGTGAAGCTCCTGCATTTCCTCAATGTGAAGCCATATACTTTGTGTTTCCTCTATGAAAACGGGAGACAGACCGTGGCAATTTAGTAGTAGTATCCGTCGTCGTGGTAGTATAATAGTCAGTCAGTTAGTCAGTCTTGCTCATACTTACAAGTCAGTAAGTGATTAATTAATATATCAGTTTTCCTGAACCAGTATCGAACCCTCAAGGAGTTCAAGTTCAAGTTCAAGTTTATTGTCATGTGCGTATTAGTACAAGTACCACAGCAATGAAATACAATGTGCCATAGCACTCTCTCAACACCAATCATAATTTAATTAAAAACATTTAAACCATCCGGACACAGTAAACATAGTAACTATGCCTCAACTCTCCTTCCTCTTCCATTATCATTCATTAACCTTATAACCTGTGGGTAAAAACTGTCCCTAAAGCGTGATGTGCGTGTGGGAATGCTCTGCAACCGTCTCCCTGATGGAAGTATGGAGAATAGATAATGTGCGGGATGACTGACATCCCGCGTAATACTTAATGCTTTCTTAATACTCCGTTTCAAATAAATGCTTTGAAGCGGTTCTAGTGGAACCCCAATAATTTTTGATGCAGTTTTAACCACTTTTGTAAGTAGATTCAATTCAAATAAAGTAGCCCTGCCAAACCATACTGTGATATTGCCTGCCAATATACTCTCAATTGTACAGCGATAAACATTTTGTAAAATGTTTGATGACATACCATATTTCTTAAGACACCTCAAAAAATAAAGCCTCTGATGTGCCTTCTTAATAGCACAGTTGATATGGAAAGACCATGAAAGAGAGTCTGAAATATGGATGCCTAAAAATTTAAAAGTATTTACAATTTCAACTGCAGAGTTATTGATGTAGACAGGTGTATGTGTAGTTGTATTCCTTCTAAAATCTATGATGACTTCTCTAGTTTTCACCACATTAAGGGATACATTATTTATTTCGCACCACATAATCAAATGATTTACCTCATCCCTATAGGCAGTTTCGTTATTGCTGTCAATCAGTCCTACCACAGTCGTGTCGTCCGCAAATTTAACAATACTATTTGTGGGATGTTTTGAAATGCAGTCATAAGTGTATAGACTATATAATAGAGGACTTAGACAGCAACCTTGAGGTGCTCCGGTATTTTAAACTATAGAGGCTGAGTATGTAGTGCCGATTCTAACTGTTTGGGGACGGCCTGTTAGAAAGTCCTGAATCCACCTACAGATGAAACCTGAACACTGTACACTGAGAATTAAAGAAAAAAGACTCGACACAAGTTCGAGACATTTAAGTGATAAGGAGCGTGCTCATCAATGACTGTTACAACTATTGAATCATACATAACACAAGACGCGGTATACTTTTAAACATTGACCCTGTTTGAGGAGCAATATTACCTTTTCAGCAGGGAAAAATTATCCAGACTGAAAATAGTCATAGATTTCACAACTCTAGAGAGTTAGCATGGCTAATAGTTTTCTCCTCTGTCTCACTGAAGGTGAGGTAAATAAGCACAACCCTGTGCCTAAACAGTAGTCCCATTGAGAGCACATAAGAAAAGAAAAACATTTCATGCAAAGTTTACAAAGATATAAACAAAAGATTACATTTAATTAATTTGCTTTTAAGCATTTACACTGAAAACTATAAATACTATCTGCCATGGCTCTAGGTATCAGTCACTACAATGCGGAAATCATCTACTCAGTCAGGCCAATCACGGGGACTCAGTTGGTGAAGAGGCACACTGCTGATGGATACGTATATGATCTGCCTGTCTCCATTGCACAGTCACATGAAGTAGAAAATAACCACTTCAGTCATTTAGCCCTCATGAAACGGTATATATGTACTCTGAGTGGATGTTTGGTGTCCTCTGAGGTGTATATCATGACATTTCTGGGTTATGCAGTTTATTAGATATATAGTACCAGATATATGTGAATTATTCCTTTCTTTTATCACCATTTCTTCCACACGCAACACAGCAGATTGGCCCTGAGGCAGACAAGCAGCCATGTAACCATCACTGTGAGTTGCAGCCCCCTGCACAGCATATCCAATACTCAACGAAGTATGCGTGCACAGAAGAACAGGGTCTATAAATCACTACTCTCGGGTCCAGAGGCTGCTCCACTTGTAGCTTTCCTCGCTGGAGAGTTTCACTCCGCTGTGCAGGTTGTGCGGTGAGGTGCAGGAATGACCTTGAGGGAAGTGTGAAGGGCAGAGGCAGAAATAGAATCCACTAAAGTGAAGGAGAAACCTTCATCAAGCCCACGGTGATTCTGAGAGTGGGGTGAGAGCACTCGAGTACTGCTGCGAGACGCCTTTCACCTTGATGAGCACTTTTACCTGGCCTGGGACTACTACTACGACTACTATTACAACAACGGGCACACAATCACACCACTTGCACGTACGCATCATGACACAATTAATTTTTTCAAATCTTCTTCAACATTCAAATTGTCTGCTTGCTAAGCTCCTCTCCCAAACAGTGCTTGTCCAATCACAGCTTAGCGACCGTGACTGGGCACTGGGTCTGTCGAGCTTGAGCGTTCTCCACACGTCAAAGCATCGACAGTGTGTCAAAGCAGTCACTTCTCCAACCACAGCCAAACTCATGATCCAGGATATCAATCAATTAGTCTTCATCCCGATACTAAAAGTGTTATGATCTGATAGCAGCGGTTGTGTAGGTTGGTTTTCTGTGAACAGACAAGGTTTTATCTTTTCTTAACCTTTGAAATGAACGAAGTGAAACTGTTTGAAAATGTGAAACAATAATTGGACCTCCGTCTTGCTTCGCCAAGTATGTAAGCTACAGTATTAGAACTAAATAACAATTTAGTCAAATGTTTTTTTATCAATTCGCCGTTTCTTTATTTTCATGTAATGATGACTTTTTGCCTTGGACATGCAGAGTTTTTTGCGTCCTATATATGTCAACTTTTGGAGCGCTGCAGCACGTACTGTCATGTGGCGAGGAACAACCAATCAGAGCTGGCAGATATCTTTTCTTTCTTAAGTGGTCAACCAAAACAGTTCATCCAAAGGGTTTTTTCACAAGAAATTTGAAGAATTTCAAAAATCAAGCTTCAATTTATCAGCTTTAAGGCCATATTATTTCTTTACACTGTGCCTTAGGACAATGTTGCCCCATTACATGGGAGCTGAGACTGTTCTGCAAATTTAGATATAACACATGGGTATGTATATGCAAGTGCCTTTAAAAGGTGAATTTAAGAAATTATGTAAAATCGAGAAAATGACCTCAGACCTCAGGGATGCATGTGGTTGGCCCCTATCATGTACATCTGTAGCCAGTAAGCGCAATTTAAATAAATTGTTCTTCAGCTGGACACCTTCAAAATTCAGCCTGAGATGTAATTTACAAGAGCTAACGTAAGCTTGATTGCCCAGAGGCCAGCTGATCAAATCCTGTTCCTAGAAAGCAGACAACTGCTTTTGTCTAACTCGGTGTGATATCATAGATATGGACGATCACTTTGTCGAAAACTGTAGAAGAATTATGACAAGTAAGTCAGTCACCGTTTTCCTTGTAAACTTTATGTGAGAACAGAGTGAGAAGCAGTCATGGATGCAGTAACTGAGGGGGGTGGGGGGTTGTGATTGGTTAATTATCCATATGCACATGTATGTACAATAGTACAGAACCATGCTGTTATGAAAAATGTCAAGATCAATACAATGCAAGTACAATAATGATATGCTTCTAGCTGTCCAGTTGCCAAGGGTTTGCTCTCAGAGGGATTAACAGTACAGACACTGGGCGCTCACACACTGTGAAACATGGACTCATATTGGTACGCCATCGGAGCGAATATCTGCAGTAAGCATGTGTTCGACTTCAGGATTAAGAGTAATTCAGCTTTGTATTGCTCTGTGAATACAAAATGATAAATGCACTTCTTCCAGTCTGAGTCGTTTTCTTTCTCTCCGTTTCTCTCTCATTTCTCAATGCCGTCACTAAAATGTTTTAAAAAGTTCACTGTCACTATCACCATGGCAACTGTCATTTCTGTGATGCTGAGAATTGCAGCTGCCTTCTATTCAGGCTTCATTGTTGATTGAGTGTGTGTGTGTGTGTGTGTGTGTGTGTCTATAGAAGGGTGGTGTGTGCCTTTCCTGTCTGCGTCTCTCTTTGCATTTCAAATCAATGCTTCTCTCGTGTTTACAATATCCTTCTGGGCCGCTGTCGACGGGGCATACTGTGGCGTGCTCTGGTTTCTGTAATAAATAAACTATCATAGACGGCAAAAACTGCGTGAACTGCGTCATAAACATGAATTATTAGATAATAGCCCACATCCCTGAACAATGTAAAATACCTGCTTATATAACTTTTTATTTAGTGTGCCATACACAAGATCCTTGGGAGGTTTTTGTGTTAGGGTGTGACTGTTCATCATTGCTAAGGACGAGTAATAGGGGTAACTGCTCTATAATGTAATAATATAATGTGGGTAACTGCTCTATAATGTAATAATATAATGTGGGTAACTGCTCTATAATGTAATAATATAATGTGGGTAACTGCTCTATAATGTAATAATGTAATGTGGGTAACTGCTCTATAATTTAATAATATAATGTGGGTAACTGCTCTATAATGTAATAATATAATGTGGGTAACTGCTCTATAATGTAATAATATAATGTGGGTAACTGCTCTATAATGTGTTAATATAATGTAGGTAACTGCTCTATAATGTAATAATATAATGTGGGTAACTGCTCTATAATTTAATAATATAATGTGGGTAACTGCTCTATAATGTAATAATATAATGTGGGTAACTGCTCTATAATTTAATAATATAATGTGGGTAACTGCTCTATAATGTGTTAATATAATGTAGGTAACTGCTCTATAATGTAATAATATAATGTGGGTAACTGCTCTATAATGTAATAATGTAATGTGGGTAACTGCTCTATAATTTAATAATATAATGTAGGTAACTGCTCTATAATGTAATAATGTAATGTGGGTAACTGCTCTATAATGTGTTAATATAATGTAGGTAACTGCTCTATAATGTAATAATATAATGTGGGTAACTGCTCTATAATTTAATAATATAATGTGGGTAACTGCTCTATAATTTAATAATGTAATGTGGGTTACTGCTCTATAATTTAATAATATAATGTGGGTAACTGCTCTATAATGTAATAATATAATGTGGGTAACTGCTCTATAATTTAATAATATAATGTGGGTAACTGCTCTATAATTTAATAATGTAATGTGGGTAACTGCTCTATAATTTAATAATATAATGTGGGTAACTGCTCTATAATTTAATAATATAATGTGGGTAACTGCTCTATAATTTAATAATATAATGTGGGTAATTGCTCTATAATGTAATAATATAATGTGGGTAACTGCTCTATAATGTAATAATATAATGTGGGTAACTGCTCTATAATGTAGTAATATAATATGGGTAACTGCTCTATAATTTTTCCTCAATCCAGAAATATTTCCTCAATCCAGAAATGCCCCAGCATAACACTGACTAAGCTGTCTTTCATCTCTTTCCAATAAATGCTGCATACTTCGAGGTAAAATTCCTGATGAAGACAGCTTCCTTTGGTGTGCCAGACCAAACCCTATACTGTTTCTATTTATACAGCCACCATGGACCAGTCAGAGTTTAAATATAGATGCTGAGTCTGGATTCTCTTCTTCATCTGAAATGCATGAATAATTGAGAGGGAACGGAGATGAGGTGGGATTCATTCAGGAGATGGATGGTCCAGGCATAGATTTCCTACCTGCATTAGCTTAGTTTACTGAATGGGGTTGTGGTGCACTTTGTGCATGCAAGCACTGCATGAGTTAGGGGAAAGTTTGGACGAAGGCCCCAAAAAAAGTAAGTAGTCTTTTAAGGGGAAGCATTGAAGAAGAAAAAAGAGCTTCCAACACATAGAGGCTTGCAGGTATTATTGAATGTAATGGATAATTTTAATACCACAGGAAAAACGGGGGAGTAATTTTTCCAGAGCTATTTCCTCTAAAGGAGTAATATTTCATCATTTTGGAGCATAATTACTAGCCGTAGCCAGGAGCAAATATTCAGAATAAAATCTATTGGAGTAAAACAGCGTCCACCGTTCCTTAAGTTCCTTAAATTCTATATAGAATTGAATCCAATTCTAGTAAATATATCATTTGTAGAGTTAAATATGAACACTAAATAGAGTAAAAAATACTCTGATTTATTAACTCTGAGGCAAGAGTAGATTTTACACTATTTAGACTGGGACCAAATGTTATATTTTAGTAAAAAAACTAAACAATTTGATTCAAATGTACTGTATATACATCCAATCTAATGAAAATTGCATTGTTACATGAATAGAGCAAATATGTTGAATTTACTCAATTAGTTTATCACGCTAATATGATTTTCAGACTTTCTTTTGCGATATATGTCCAGATTAGTTCAGCAAATAAATCTTAAATGTTACAGTAATCAAACCTTCGGCAGGAGTAGCTGGCCGTCAACGAGATGCATACAAGAGGATTAGAAGTGCGGCGGCCTTAATGTCGGAGCAGCCAGACCTTGATCAAACAGTAGGTCACTAGTTTAAATCTGCAGGCCTGTGCATTTTTATATAAAGCTAAACTGGCGGTACACCCCTTGAAGAACCACAAGAAACAACTTATGCATTTTATTTGCAAGATGTGGGCGGTCCAGATTAATGAGGCTCTGCTTTTTAAAGTTACAAGCAGAAGTGATGGAGGGTGTGGAGACTACAGCTGAGCCACTGTGATCGTGTGTGTGTGTGTGCGTGTGTGTGTGTGTGTGTGTTTCAAGCTATCATGCTGGGGGGGAAATGTGGAAGACACAGTCTCCTCCCGTCTCCATGGAAACCCCATCTCTTTTCACAGGCAGTGAGGCAGAGCCCTCTACATTCAGAACCAGAGGTGTGAATTATTGCACGTTATTTAACGCTCATGCTATCGACCGCTGACAATATCATCTTGATGAAGATCAATACTGTGGTTCCGTGGCGCCTGTTAATCAAATCTAACTATATAACAGCTGGCACATCATTTAAACATCTGCTCCTGAAGATGGAGGTCGGTAATTGAGTACTCTTTCACATTAAAGGAAACAATGTTAAAAAATGCAGGGGATGAAGGCAGCACAGAACAGCGACGTGCAGATGGTTCAAAGCTGGGTGAGCTTTGAATAAGGAACAAATCAGAGAGGGATGGAGGGATGGAGGGAGGGAAGGAAACTCTGTCAGACTTGCTTTTCACAAACAGGTCTACTTAGCCACCTCCTGTCGTGCTTCGAGGGGGTTGTCATGGTGACAGTGGCTGGCAGTCGAGGCTGGGAGAGCGTGGCTTGGTATCCCTGTGGCCTCGGACGTGGCTCAAGAGGATGATGGGAAAACAAGTCAGCTAGTCAGAAGGTCTCAGTGATCCAGCAAGACCTGGATGTACTCACCTCAAAAAATAAATGCACCCTTTTTAGTCCATGCCTATCTGAGTGTTAAGTGGAGGTTTAAGAGTATTTCCTGTCGTGATGTGTTTCCCTCGGGTGAGTGCCTGGAGAGTTAACACACAATGGTCTTGGGATTCACAGGAACAGGAGTTTCCTCAACTCCTGTTGCTGCTAATAAGAAAGGTGCCCGTTGGAGCACTGGGAGTTCCTGAACACTTGGGAGGAAACCACCAAACTTAATACAATATGAGAACACTAACCTGAGCAGCTCCTAACCAGAGGGGGCTGAACCAAGCAAACAACTAAATCAAACCTGAGCTGACTAACCAACCATCAATAGTGCAGAGACTTTGAAAGCAGAATAAACAAACGTATCTTCTTACAAACCATCTTACAAACCATTGCAATCATTGAGCAACCATTACTTAATTCGAGGCAGTGGGGGCTTTCTGCTGGTCACACCAGACCTGCAGCTTATGGTGGTAAAGCAAACTTTAGATAGATATTTCTGTACTTTTACTAATGCTTTACTATGTTCCTGCATGAAGCATGATCCCATAATCCCGTGTGGCCATAATGACTGGCCACAGAAGATTTGCACACTGCAATTTTTTACGGGCAACACTGCAGTTGCAGTAGCTTTACAGGATTTCAGCATCTTTAAACTGGTTTTACAACACACAACTTAATGTTTAGTTCACTCTCACCGCTCTCATCAACCTTGTTTCCAGCCACAGAAAACAGATGTTTTTCAAGAATCCTCAGATTGTATGCTTTCTAACGGCTTACAGACAAAGTTAGCTACTAGCTGCTGAAAATAGTTGCTATAGAGTCAAAATAATCGTGTGGAGGTTTGCGAAGTAGAGCTGGATAGTAAAGAGAAACTCAAATTCCACAATATTGTTCAGCAAATACCTGAATATTGATATTGCGACAATAGGTTTGAATATTGATGTTTTTACAAAATTCTTACAGAATGACATTTGGTAAAATCATTACCAGAAAAAGACAATTATGCCATAGTACAGTATCCAAAATCTCAGAGGATCCTAGTCCTATAGCAGCCCTTATCCAGTATAATAAATACAACATTATCTTTTCTTCTATAGTAGCTGATGCCTTAATGACCAATACTGTAATTTCCCTCAACCTTGTGCTCACCTTCACATCAGCGATTTCACAGTTAATATCTCATTGATAATTCTGCTAATTTTTTAAAGTCTGTATAAAAAGTGCAAAGGTTCAAGGTTCCCTCATGTTTGGACGAGTGCTGGGGAGATGAATGGACCCAACCCTGACAAAGCCCAATGTAGCACAAAGGAAATGAATCACAGCTGCTGGGACGCAGCCAACATAAAACCAGGCCACCGTATTTGAGCGAGAGCTGGAGAGAGAGAGAGAGAGAGAGAGAGAGAGAGAGAGAGAGCAAACAGCAAGTACAACAACATTATACGGACTAATTGTAAATTAATACGTTTTTCTTCTCTCTGAGCCCCAAGTGTGCTTCTGGAGAGCAGAGAGTGTTTGTGTGTGTGTGTGTGTGTACAGTGTGTGAGCCAATATTCCCTGTGCAATTACTTTCTTGTCTGAAGGTTTATCCCCAGCCCCATATATGAAATAGATTCTCCCCCATATGTAACTTGGAGGAGAATGTCACAGGTTACGTGGGTGTCTGGGTGGTTTTTGAGGGCGTCCTTCACACCCATTGTGTCCCAGATATCTTTTCAAAAAGCCGAATGGGGGCTGCTGTCACGTCGTCCTATGGAAGATGGGGATGTGTCACGAGACAAAAACCAGTGTGAACTGGCTTTGTTGAGACACACTTTCTCTCTCTCTCTCTCTCTCTCTCTCTCCCTTCTCCCCCCCTCCTATCTCTTGAACACATGTTGACTTTTCCTCTCCTCTAGATATAAATATCCCTCCCTTCATCTTCTCCTCCCTGTAGTAGGCCACCAAGGAGCATTTACTTGAAGTCACTCTCACTTTTTGTGTCCGTATAATCCAGTTGCAATAATGGAGTATTCATCAAACCTAACGAAGCACACGTAACGTGAATACGTCCACCGAGAGTCTATAAATAGCCTGTAATTGCGTTGATACCATTACCATCATGTCTGGGGCTCCATTCAACCATTTCCTAGACTAGTGTTTATTTGCTGTCTCCTTTGTGTGTAGACTGATACATCTTCATCTGAGATTTACAGTCCAATAGTTTGATGAAATTAGCGCCCTGTGACATTAACCAACCCAGGATAGAAAGAGACAAAGATGAGCACGGCAATGTGAGTGGCAACAGGAACAAAGGCCAGTGGGAAATGAGCAGCGTTTCCTTGTGGAACTTGACCTCATAACCATAATGTTACCAGTGTGCCTTCATTAGCGACCTTTTTATAGCTTCTCAATCCTATTACATCTGCCCTTTTATTCTCCCGCTATTACGTTGCTACAATCTCCCGCGGTTTCAGGATTTGTTATCAACATCCTTTTTCTGACTCATTACAAATCTGTTGCACCTGGTGCTCAGTGAGGGAACTTTAAAGGACACATGTAGCAAATGTTTACATGCTTCAATGCTAAAATAAATATACCTGTATTCACCCTTTGAGTGTTTCAATGGTATTGTGTTGCTAGGCAACAGTTTGGGTCCATGTCTACTTCCTGTCAGCTGATGTCATAATCATAACCTGGAAATAAACTGGGAGACATTTAAACTGTTTACAAAGTTTGGTAGCACTTTATAATAACTACACACTATTTAGCATTAGTAAAGCATGAGTACACACTTAATTCATCATTTATAAAGCATTGTTCCAACATGAACTAATGTCATAAGTAACTAGTAATTAGTATGCAATTCTTAGAAATATCTATACATGACTATTATGGTTTCATGATTGGGTACTTTATAAATGATGGATTCTCCATTTGTAAATTAAGTAATATATATTGCAAACCAATTATTAAGGACTTATAGATGAAGCACTGATGGTTAACATGTGCTTTATTAACGTGTTTTAATACTGCAATGCATGATTAATTCAAGAAGTTACTAGTTAGTTAAGTATGTTCTGTGACCTAATCTAAAGTGAAGACTATCTATGCCTTACAATGCATTAATAAATGGCATTGAAAGGACAGCAGTGCCTCAAAGCTAACAAAAGTCTCAGATATCTTCTCAACAGAAAAGGGAAACATAAACATATAGTACAGAAATACTGACTGCTCGTTTAAAGGCACTTAACAACAGAGTTTATTTTTCCATGGATTGAGCGTTTTGAGACTTTAACAGCATTTATATAGCAGCTGATGAAGTTTATATAATAATAATTTATATATCAACTATAAAGTAAACTATAAAATAAACTATAAAAAAAACTATAAAGCAAAATGCTTTATGGTTTTGTCATGGTGTTGGGTTGTTTCCTGTTTTATTTTGAAGTCCGTGTCCTCTGTGTCCTCTGGCACTGTGATTGTCTGTGACTGTCCCTGATTGTTTTCAGCTGTGTCCAATCACCTGCACCTTTAAACCCTGTTTGTCTCCTGTGTTGGTTTGTCCTGTGTTCCTCGAGTGTCCCTGTGTGTAAGCCTATCTACCTCTCAGTTTCAATCCAATGTTTTTTAAAGCCATTTCTTGTTTTTTGTTAAATAAATGTACTATTACTTTAGAACTTTAATTGTCAGCATTTGGGTCCTATTTTTGATACCACGACGTAACAAGTTTTTAAAAAAGACATGGAAAGCTCAATTTTTACAATATGGGCCTTTTAACATTTTTTTTAACAAACCCTATTATTTACTTTGGACAACTATTTTTCTCTTTAACCACATCATCATTTTTTTATTTCTCCGCAGCGCTACACCCTCACTATCCATTCAGTTTTGTACGGCACTCGTCAGCTCCACCTTCGGTGTCCGGTCCCAGCAACTCTCTGAAGTGTTTGATTAAACTAGATATTTTTTTCCAGGGCAGGAGGAGAGGAGGAGCACGGAGGGGGAGAAAATACACAGATAGGGTCATTATTCATGCCTGCCGTGACGCTATGGCAACAGTGTCCTCCGACTCTGATTGGTTGTAGAGATAAGGTTACTTTTACTCTTGGGAGTTGACTCCTCAATTATTAGGCTGTTGTCAAGGCCTGTGCTGTCAATCACTTCCTAACAACCGTTATTCCGTTACCATTTCTGCTGCTGTGCTTTAATTTTCTCCAGATGATTTACAGTATAGGGAAACCCTGCATCATGTGCTCTATGCTGGCCTTTGGTCTGTTTGTTTACACAAGTGACTGTTTAACCAGTAGATCAGTTAATGGATGAGGTTTGGAAGGTTGGATTTTCTTCCTTTTTTCCCTGTGAAAGGGTTTTTTCTATACTAAGGGGAGCTTTTCCTGATCCGATGTGAGGTCCCGGGACAATGATGTTGTGTATATATATATATATATATACAGATTGTATAGCCCTCCAAGGCAAATTTGTGATTTTGGGCTAAAATAAATTGCATTGAATAAAGCTTCCCAAGTGTAGGGAGGACACAAGTATAATTTTTAATGCAAATTGAAATCACACTGAAATAATAGATTTCATACTCATCTATTATAGATGTTGCATGGTGTAGTATGAATATGTTGATTGCCTACACTGCTTTGTGGTCTATGCTGCACAAATTATTTTTCAAGAATATTCTTTGACTTTTCTCTGATTTATTTCATCATATAACATTGTAACCTTATTCGTGTGGGCTATTGCCAAAACAGGCTCTGTGTTCCAGCTACAACCTCCTACTCATCCTCAAGTTGTGCCGTTCGGTCCTGGGTCAGGATTTCTCAGTCACTCAGGGTAACATAGCAATGCAGACTATAGTTCATGAAGTAATCCTGTCCTTGGTCCCCTAGAGGAACAGATGCTCACTTTCCACATTACTTTCGCCGAGTTCACTGCTCTATCGTCAGTTTTGAAGCCTCCCACAAAGGTGCATTTAGCATTAATTATGGAGGCACAGTTCCACAATTCATCTGAAGTTGACTAGACAGTAATACAAGATGCTTTGCTGTGTAATATCTGTGTAAAATCATACAAATGAGCTATATTATATGAGCATATTATGTTAGTTTATGCTAGAGATATATATATACACACACACATGCTGGATTATGCTGCCTCTGTGAATCATCATCATTCTGGTCCGGCAGGAGGACTGCTTATATACCTCAACACCAAGATCAAGGGAGAGCTGTTGACTGTTCCCTTCGTACATGTTTGTGAAAAGATGATTTTGGAACATTTTTATAAAACTACTATCAGTGGGATGCACACCGGGCTAGCCAATGTCTGACATGGATATTTGTAGTAATTAAATAAACCCTTAGAATAAACTGTATACACGTGTATATATAGACACAGCCCAAATGGCAGCTTAACAAATCTAAATAATATTAAGAAAAAATCAAATTGAGGCAAAAAAAAGACTCTCTTACCTATTCGAATTGGATAATCCACAGCCAGTTTACATGGTTTCTTTGTTAGTTCGAAAAACTAACTCAAATGAATAGGACTAGCATTTCAGGAAAGATACATTTGTGCAAAATGATTTGCACCCGCCTTGGGGTGTCAGCTGTAGTTTTGGTGATTGAGATGTAAAGTCTTGGATCGAAAATGTGATTTTAATAGATATTGGTAAACTGACCTTTAGTCTGTGATGTGACATCATATTTATGGATTCAAACTAAGAGTCTCATCCTTAATAGCACACCATTAGTTCTTCATCACAAAATATGCTTTAACCATAAAATACTGGAGTTGCTGGGAGATTACAGGCTGGATAACTTTGAAACATTTCCCTTGGTATTTTACATTGTGGTATATCAAAATACTCACTTATTCAGATGCTTTAATAATAATAATAATATGCTTCAGAACAAGTGATTACTTTGTGTACATTATGAATGCTAGTTGAGTTGGGAGCTGTCATACAGTGCTAAATAAAGTGTAGTCTACCACCAGATACTTGCTTGTTAGCATGATTGGTGGAGTGTGGGTGGGGTAGGTGTGTATGTCAGGGTGGTATTTTCTGACAAACTTCCCAGTTTACTGTGTAAGATGAATCAGGCATCATAGTGCAATGGATTCTGGGGACATTCTGTCTTACGTGACTACTGCATGTTCATTTTCATATTATGGTGATGCCACAGCATGTAGTGCAAAAAGAGGCATTTGGGTAAATCTAGGAGGACCAATAGAGGGAGGAACCAGCATGAAACAGGGTGAGGTTAATGTTTTGAAACACAGTTATGATCACAGACAGAGCCCCCGAAGCCTTTTCACCTTGCTGTGGGCCGTCAGGGCCTGCTAAGCCTTCTCTGCTGGCCTAAACAGAATCACAAAGTTATAGCTTTTTTATAATTATTTTTTTCACAAATACACTACATGTATTCTAATTATTTTTCCCTATTAGCTTATTTTCTCATTGCACAGCTCCTGTCTTCCTCTGTTGCTCTGCCTGCAGTGCCTAAAGCTTTTTTTAAGGAGAGCTTTCATCCAATCAGATTTCACCTCTATGTCTCTATGGAAGCAGAGCGCCTGCTAGCTAGTTATTGCAGATTAAAGTACACAGAGAGTGGACATTAATGTTGATTGTCATAGTGTTCAACCAATCAGATCTTTAGTTTGACATGCTGGGCGTATTCTTTGACGTAAAAGTGCCTGCATGCAAGCTCTGGACGTATGATTGGTCAGTGGGCCAGCGTGACCATTAACATGCGCTGTGATTGGTCAGTATGCCAACATGACTTCTGTATCAATGGAAAGCTAGCTAGCTGCAAGCAGAACTCAGTAGTAGTTAGAGTTAAGAAGACATTGTTCATTTTTTTTAACACTCAATGGCTGAAGGAGGAGGGGAAACTGACTTGCTGGTGGATTTACTGATGACGCCTTTCTGGTTACGAGGGTTACGGTAATATTGACTGCCACTGTCGAGCGGACATTTTCCGCCCTAAAAGGACCTGGTACTGGAACTGAAGCACACCGATAAACTGTACAACCGCGTCATTGAACTGTTTAACAAAGAGAGGAGGATGGACTTTGTCTTTAAGTGAACTGCTGTTTGCGTTACTATTTTGTTGCTGTTGCTGCTGCCTGCCCGCTACTGGTCCCGCTACTCGGGAGCTAGCTGCTGCAGCTAAGGCTGACAACACTTTTTATTTTTGTGCTGAATTTTCAGTGTTTATGTGAGCTCAAATAGTGCAGTTGGCAGCAGCAGTTGCTACTCGTGCCACGGCGAGTCTCACGTTGCTTGGTTCTCCGTCAGGGAGGCTAGCGGCAGAGAGGCTAGCTAGTGGAGGTGTCTATGACTCTTCTGATGGTGATCTCAGGTATAGAATATGGGCTGCTGGTGAGGGAGCAGTACGAGCCTAGCATGAGGGGATTGTCTTATATGAACTTATGCTAGAGCTTAATTTCTCTCTGCAGCTGAGCCAACACCGTCGCCACAGTGTTGTTTTTATTAAGTAATTAATATTGTTCCCTCTGATGGCTTGTGTGTGCAATGTTTTAGGGCCGCAGTTTTGTTGGATTGTTTTGTCATGTTTTTATATAACTAAATGTGACTGGTTTTAGTGAATCTCTTGTTCTTGATGTGGAGTACATGTCCGTTAAACAATATCAGACAGCAGGCCTAGGTAGTAAATGCACGGCCCGCCGCTGTGTTATAGCATTCACATTCATGTCAGACATCCTACTGCATCCAAATTAGCTGTGCCGAAGTACAATATTCCTGCAGACCTTTGTTTTATATGAAAACAGCCTAACTTCAATTTGGGAGATTTCCCTCACATTTTATTTCTAAAAACATGAATCGACCCAAAAAGAAGGGTTTTATGTAATTTTCTATTAAAGACAGTTGGGAGACATGGAAGAATATTTCAACAAGCTACATTTCATTCTGTGATGCTCTTGCTTGTGTTTATTGGTTGGTTGTTTAGCACTATTTTTCCACTCATGGAAACTCACTCATGTGAATAGGCCTGATAAGAGAGTCATGCATAAATAATCCAGCCAATCCAGCTGTCAGCCAATCACACACTTTACAATCAGGGATTTATTTTACTTTTTTTGACTGTAAGATTATTGCAATTATTATTAACACTTTCTTACTGTATTAAAATCCTATTTAAAATACAATAAATGTGTATTTATTGTATTTTGAGCTGTCAGAATAAGGAATGTATGCTTAAATACATAGTGCATCTGGTTTTAATGTGGCATTCCCTGATCCTGCAACCCATACTAATATCATTTTAATATTTCTTTCCTTTAGATCCTGGCCATTATCTCCATCCTCTTCATCGTGCTATCCACAATTGCCTTGTCTCTGAACACCCTTCCAGAGCTGCAGGACACAGATGAGTTTGGCCAGTCTTCAGACAACCCACAACTGGCCCACGTGGAAGCTGTATGTATTGCCTGGTTTACCATGGAGTACCTGCTGCGCTTCCTCTCCTCCCCCAACAAGTGGAAGTTCTTTAAGGGTCCTCTGAACGTCATTGACCTGTTGGCCATCCTGCCATACTACGTCACCATCTTCTTGACAGAATCCAACAAGAGTGTGCTGCAATTTCAGAACGTCCGGCGCGTGGTTCAGATTTTTCGGATCATGCGTATCCTACGTATTCTGAAGCTGGCACGTCACTCCACAGGTCTTCAGTCTCTAGGCTTCACTCTTCGGAGGAGTTACAATGAGCTGGGCCTGCTCATTCTTTTCCTGGCCATGGGCATCATGATCTTCTCCAGTCTTGTGTTCTTTGCTGAAAAGGACGAGGAGGATACAAAGTTTAAAAGCATCCCAGCTTCTTTCTGGTGGGCTACTATTACTATGACCACAGTAGGCTACGGAGATATTTACCCAAAAACCTTACTGGGAAAGATAGTAGGGGGTTTATGCTGTATAGCTGGAGTGCTTGTGATTGCCCTACCAATTCCCATTATTGTAAATAACTTCTCTGAATTCTACAAGGAGCAGAAGAGGCAGGAAAAAGCACTTAAACGAAGAGAGGCCCTAGAGAGGGCAAAGAGAAATGGTAGCATTGTCTCAATGAACCTGAAAGAAGCATTTGCTCGTAGTGCAGAACTGATGGATGTGGTGGTAGAGAAGAGTGAGAGGCCTCATGACAACCATCTTTCTCCAAGTCGTTGGAAATGGACCCCCAAGAGAGCTGCATCAGAGACAAGCTCAAACCGTTCCTTCAATGCTCAGGAGCTAGGCTCTCCCAACAAGGACCGAGCCACCAGTCCCCAAAGGCTAAATGTTCAGAAGCTCGAGGAGATGTACAACCAGATGGCCAAGACACAATCCCAGCCAAACCTCAATGCTAAAGAGAGGGGCTCCAAGATTGGCAAACAGAGAGATGAGATAGAGCTGGGGGCCATCCAAGATCATGGGCCACCTGTGATAGGAGCCAGAGAAGGAGTGGGGGACATGAAAAGCTTGTCCAGCATAGACAGCTACATCAGTTGTGCTACAGACTTCCAGGAGAATCCACGCTACCCTCATAGTCCAGCAATAGAACTTGGTCTTCAGGAAAGCAACCGGTTCTCCCACAGTCCGGCTACAGCTTTCTCCCAGCACGGCAGTGCAAAATCAGGCCAAAAAAACATCGGGGACCGTGAGCCTATTCTGACTCCTGTGTCTGCCACAAAGCCCTCATGCACAGAGAATACACGAAGATTCTTCTTTTCTGGCAAAAGTCTTATCCCCAAAGGAGGCTGTCACAATGAGGGGGGGTCAGGCCTGTCCCCTTTCTCAGACAGCTCAGTCATGTCAGACCATTCTCTATTAAGCCCTGAAGTTTCTGTCTACACCACTGCCAGCAGTAGAACTCCACCAAAGTCCCCAGAGAGCAGTACCCTGGCCGCAACTGTCTTCACCTTTCACGACTCCTCCATCAGCAAATACATCGACGCTGATACAGATGATGACGAGCACCTCCGCGACATCTCTGATGTCAGTCCCTCAGAGTGTCTTTTATCTGGTTCAAGCCCAAAACGGAGCATCGGCATCAATTATCAGAAAGGCTGCAACCATTTAGAAGCAGCCCAGAAAATGCTAGGCCAGAACTGTCTATTCCCCATTGAAGGGATTCGTGGGGTGGCTCATGAGAATCACGTAGGACCCGACATGGTACGAAGACCAAAGGTTGAGAGGGGGCGTCAAAATACTTTGGATAAAAGCCTCTGAAGTACAAGTGCAGCAGAAATAAACAGGGAAATGTGGCCAGAGTGTTTGGGAAGGAGACACCAGACAAACTTAACACACTCTAGAAAAAGGAAGCGCGAGAGACGAAAGGTCTCACCGAAACATTTCACAAATTACCCGAGCATGCCATTGGGCACTAAGCTCAGGGTCAACATGTGTGGTGAATACTCTGGGAGAAAAACACTACTAATTTGGAGAATGTCACTGCCCCTTCTTCAACTCATTCCTATTAGTGGTATTACACAAAACAAAAGCACTCCCAGGTAGCCAACGGGTCTGTTCACAGATCCACGTGGAAGCAGAAGCATCAGACAAATAGATACGTGGTTATAACTGGTGTAACCAGACTGAATGATGGTTTTAGCGGCAGGGTGATTTCTCTTAACTCTCTAAGAAGAAGAAAAAACCCTGCTGCCCACTACTCCCATTACTGAGTCCCAATTAATTTTGTAGTCAATGGAGATACAGGAGAGGACCTAGAAGCCTATAAGCTACTTACGTGTGCCCTCCATTCCCAAAACTGGCCTTAGTCATTTACATCTGTAGGGGTGTGCAGATCTGCATATACTGTAAGTGTGTGTGTGTGTGCGCGCGCATGTTGGGAGTGAGTGTGAATGTTGATGGGTGATATAATGGTAATTCATACACACTCTTGAGATTGTCTTACCTGATTTATTTTTATATAGCCTAGATAAGAGAAAGTTCAATATAGAAATGTGTGATTTGCTAGTCTGCTGTGTCATATGTGAAGAGTAATCCTGTGTAAGGTTCAATGTCGTGGCACAGAGGCTGCTGTAGTTGGAGGCTTTGGCCCATCATCCATTATAAGGAGTGCTCTTTCTCAAACAGTGTTTCGCTATCCCCCATCTTATCATGTCATGGTCAGAATGACCAAAACGTTTCAAATCTTGACCAGTGAATATTGTCTTTGCACCTCAGTATAATTTTTTAAGGGATAGTAGTGGTCCAAGAATATTTTATATGGGGTAACATAAGAGTCATAAGTAATCAGCTTGTTAGCTGAATAAAGCACACATTTATGAAGCATGCATGCACCTAACCGGTCAACATACAAAAACATGAGACGGTTTTAAAAATGGAACATATGAAAATCCTCTAATATAATTTTTTTTATGTTTACCATATATGTCTACTGACATAACGTTTAGATTCCAGTAACAGATTCTCTGCATGCATTGGCCTCCCTTTGACCAACATGAAAGCGTCCAAAGGGATCACACTCAGATTATGAAATATACGTGTATTTACAGAAGGGGAGTTTTCCATCTCGTCTTTGTTCCTTTAATCCTCAAAATAACTTTTAAAGGCACTAAATATACACCGCCAGGTTAACTTCACCATAAGTCAGTTGTAAATGCCTGGCCTGATGAAACCCATGCATGAGCACACACACCTGATACATAGAGGTATGAAAGACAATTTTCAAGATACATGGATACACTTAGTTTCCATGGGAACAGCAGATGTTGCCAAAGGCTGGCATCAGCTCAGCAACGATTTGTTAATTGGGAAGGTCTGATTGCATGTAGCGTATGTTCCACACATATACAAGAACACACACATAGGCATGTACCCATTAAGTAACAGTATGCAGTCACATGTTAGCAGAGCCACTCCTCACTGTGCATATTTATGAGTACTGTGTAAAAGCAACATTATGATGTAAGGACCTTGTACGTTGTTATGTTTATGTCTAAAATCTCTGTAGCATTTCATAAATACTACAATTCCCCTGAATGTATTCTCTATTATCTGTTTATATTTTTGACATAGCAAAGAGAGTCTTGTATATCACTGATAATTAAACATTATACGTGAATTACCATACACAGAACATAGGCGGACAAAAGTTCCGTATTTTAACCATAAAACCCAACCTTACAACCTTATAAGATTTACCTTATAGACCAAGCCAATATGACAAGAGTTAGTATAATGTATTGAGAACCCGCTGTTACTCCCTAACCCTCAAATACAATTTTGAATGTGAAGCTACAACATTTTTGTAATACCTTTAAAAAACTCAGGCGCAGGTATGTCTTAAGTCATAATAACTTTCTCTAATGTTAACAAGACATGCAGCGAAGACGACCCTCACTGCCAATAAACCAATTCTCAAAGAAATTTGACCAAACTGTAAAAGCTTCCTGACACAAGTATAATGGTGAAAGATACACATAAAATAATGAATTGCACTAGTAAATAGGTGTTGAGTAAAATGTTAGTCAAAAGAAGATGATCGACGTGTGTATTTTAGTGTTGTTCAGCGTCTAATCACAAACCCTGATTTCATTTCCTGTTTTAATCACAGTGTTGAACCATTTCATATTGCTCTCCCCTAGTGAGAGGAGCTGAGGTGTGAAAGGAATAGCAATGACTGAGAGTGGCAGAGGGAAGCGTGTGTGAGGCAGCAGTGAAGCCATGCAGGGCATTAGAGCGCCGCTGCCGCTTAATGGGAAAGAATGAGCTGCATGTCGGGAGGAGACCTGCTTCTGTTTTCCCATATTTCATCTGCAGTTCCGACTACCATGCGACTGCAACACAAATTGCAATCTAATCATATGAGATATTAAGATTACTTTATTTTTAATTTGCAGATTAATTTACTGTTGAGAAGAAATGGGGTGGGAGGCACACTTTGTGGATCTTAACACACACTCCTTTCTTTCTTATTTAATATGTAATCATTGCCTTTTGTTGCACATCTGCAAATATTAGAGGCTAAGTTCACAAAAAAGAGGTCACTCTCAAAGATATCTTAAATATTGTCTTCAAAGAGGGGTTACCAAATAATTTATTTGATTTTTAAAAGGAGCAAACAATAACACAATAATTGACTGCAGTTTAAAAATAAAATGTTGATGACCAAAAACTACTACGGATGTTGGACAACAAAAAGATGCTCTACATGCAGACTTTGTCAATTACATTTCATTTTCTTTTGGTTCAATTACTTTTGGTTAAACAGCTGGATGTTAGTTCAATTACGTTTTCACTGCATATTTATCTTTTTCTTATGGAAAGTCAAGGCCAACGTATGCCAACATCTTTTACCCTGTCACACTTGAATGATTTCAAAATGTTTTCTTTATTTGTCAAGAAAACATTTCAGTCAGTCTTCGGAGTCCATTTCAGCAGTCAAAACATTTTAATTTAATTACATTTTCTACACTAGGATAAAGGGAATTCAGATCACACAACCGCTGAAGAATCAACATTGGAGCTTCTGTCCCATCATTTAAGTTTTCTGTATTACACACTGAGTTCTAAAGTAAAGGTACTGTAAAGTATAAATACATGTTAAATGTTAAGGCTACAAAGTAAATTGCATTAAATGTCAACTTCTACACTGGTGGAACAACATCCGCAAATGCAAGTACTCTTATTTTATTTTACCCTATAAAACAAAAAACAGGTATCATGGGGAACCCTAAAAAAGGCTCAAAATCGGGTGAAAAATGTGAGAGTAGTCAATAAAACATGATTTAAAATATAGATAATGGAACTTTGAACTTGAAAAAAACAGGGACAAAAACATTGGAGCAGAGAGACACGCCCACCTTCAATAACGCCAGTGAGCAGCATGAAGCTACACAAGGAATTACACAACTCAGACAAAAGCAATACAATGAAAATAACGTAAACACAATCACTCGGGTGAAAATCATCCCACGTTAGTGTTCTAGGGTTAAGCTCATACCAACCGATGGCACTCTGCATACTGTGCATACAATTGATCATCAGTTATATAAATATAAAACTGCCATCCTTGACATAGCCTTACAAGAGTTAAGAAACAAAACGAAACTCGCATGCACTCGACAACAAAATTCTCGACAATAAAAAAAAGTAGAATAAAACATCACCAAAGCACACAATGTGGACATGTAAAAAAATGTCAATATAAATACAACATAAAACAGCAAAGGAGAGACTGCACAGTTTTTACACACCAAAAAGCGCGGACACACGCAACCACGTGGTTTTCAACGTTCTCGTCTGGAGGGTTCAGCAGTCTCGTAACAGTGCTGCAAAGTCCTCCACAATCTCCTGGTTCTTCCCATCTACTCGTTAATTCTCGGAGCGTTATAACCAGTCTAGTCCATCCCATCGGGCAGAACGTCCTCACACGGACAATAAAAGTTCCTCAGTGAGCGCAGATCGAAATCACACCTGAGGATTCCGACATGTTATCCGATGTGTTACATCGGTATCATTTAGCGCGCATGCACTGTTGCATTAATGTTTGCATCGTTGCATTAATTCATGCTGCATCAAATTATTCATTAATTAGGATAGATGCAACAATGTTTAAACTATGCCTAGGTACTGTTATAATGTTTAATATAACCACACCCCATGTGATCCCTATACTTTGATGGTGATTGAAGTGCTAGCCTCAGGCCGCGGCCACGTGCGTCAGGCCCGTGAACGCCAACATGTATAAGGTCATCATTTCGTCTCCCCTCTGGAGCTCCGCCCCCCTGCGGCCGCAGACTCACCTGCAGCTTCCTCTCTGCTGCAGCTGCTGATATATGTGGTTTCTTCTGTTCCATTCTCACACAGTTCATCAGGACTTTATCATGTGACTTTATGTGTTTACCCTGTAACGGAAGCGACTTGAAATGTAGTACAATACTTGTGATACATAGTAGGCTAGGCTACTTAAGTAAAAGTAAAATTACAGATTACTATTACAAAAAACTGTTACATTAACAAGAGTATATGTATTTCATTACTTCCACCCCCCAAGGACCATGTTTCACTGAAATATCTTCAATAATGATGACAATCAATATTCCATGAACAGACAGCAAGTATTATTTGAGATAACTGAAATTTATTTTGGGGCAAATGCTATGAAAATACATACATGAACAAACACACAGAAATCACGAAACTGGTATTAATTGTAGTATATTAAGCTTTTAGACAAGGTATTAGAAAAAAAATAACATCAAACATGATGTTGTGATTTCATACATGACTGTGATACTGTGACATGGTACCACCATAATTCAAAACAAAATATTAATTTATTTTTTTAAGCCATCTTTGCTTTTATTTTAATGTGGCATTTTTCTTCCATGAATTTCCAAAGGAGCCAATTGAGTAGTCTTTAAGACCTTTTAATTTCACTAAGAGTAATTCAAAGGACCATCAAGCTTTATGAAGAAAACACAATCAAGTATCTTGTTTTATTTCTCATTTATTGATACAAACTAAGATGAAGAGCACAGATTTTCAAACTTTCCAATAACAAGGCTCCCCAACTGTACTGTAAATGCATTTTATAAAAGAACTCGGTTGTTGTAAGTTGATACATTTAACTGCTGGAAGGTTCAGGTCTTTTTCATTTTCTGTTAGAACCCCATAGGGCTCTTTCCCAGGATGTGGTACTTCCCATTCCCAGTGAGAAGCACTGCTTTAGCCAGTATAGCCCGATTCCACATACATACTCTGAATCTAACACTGTATTACAGGGTTGGGGTCGATTCAGGATGCCTTGATGGAGTAAACACACATCACACAATAAAAGGAACTAGTATTACAACATGAGCCTAATTAAAACCTAGTACAAATTAAAAACACAAACTATATTTTTTTCTATGTTTTAAGCTCTCAGTGAAATTGACCCCAACCTTGCCTAAGCCATCAGTCTTTATAAAGTACACTGTTTCCAGGGAATTGAAAAAAGATATTTGAACGACCTTAGCCAGCTCTTATACAATGTTGTTTGTAGGTCCCGAGGCTGTCTGTTTTGTAAAAAACAAAACTCATTTTTACCTGTTGACTTTCTATGCTGTTGTTTCTGTATAAATGTTCTGTTGTTCAGTGCATGTTGTAACTTTGGCGTTGTGACTGATTGTGATTCACACTGAGCCAGTACTTGTCACGTAAAAAAAAAAGTGTCTCAATGTCCGAAGATATTTCTATTTCTTAAGACAAGCAACATTTCCCTTGGATGACTAAAATGAAATAAATCAAATCACTTTACATTTTGATTAGGGATTTATGACTTTCATTTTACTGGTAATTTGCAGTTTTTGATGAAAACCGAAAAAGGAATATGTAATAGGAAAGCTTTTGTTGAGCAGTAAAGGACAATACATGTATAATATTCTGATTAAGAATGGCACAAACTCAGCCACATTAATCAAATGTTTACATGTAGTTGCACTAATCTGGAGAAGAAGGTACAACAGAGCTTTGTATTGTGGCCAGTATTTCATTTTCTGGCAGATTGTTCTGAGTAAACATGTAGAGGAGGAGGTTAGATGAAGAGGAAGCTGTGGGCTGTTGGGCAGGAACAGGCCTCCAGCCTCCCCACACGCCTCCACACACCCCGGCATCGAGGGTTTCCCACCGCCTGCCACTGAAGAGACTGTCTTCTGCAGGAATCATGGAGGGAGGAAGGAGTTAGTGGTCACAAGATGTCTCTTTGAAGTGATAAACAATGGTGCCCTCTAGTGGTATTCATCATCATTACCAATCAGATCGAAGAGATCCATCACAACTGATCCACTTATCAGTAATCTATCCACAAATGCACCTCTTAAATGCTGACACAGCTATTGTGTCAGAAACAGGTAGAACAGTGTTATACAAGCCAGATGTTTGCAGATATTAAAACGTTCTGTCTATGTGGTGCAACAATGTTTGTCCTGTAGATCTGGGTTAAAGTTAGGTTGAATGTGATTTGGAATTAAATGTTCCCTGTGGAGTGTTGGACCTCTAGTAACGCTATGGGGCAGTTTGCTCAGAGTGGGTCCCAGTTTTATTTGTCAAGTTACACATTCATGTCAACGCTGTCCCACTATTCCACGAATCTACTGGTGACAGTAATGCTGCAATATATGCAGCGATGCAAAAATAAAAGAAGAAAAGAAGACTTCCTCCTGTTATACATGGGTTTAAACAACACAAATCAGCTTTGCAAAGGTTTTATGAGGAAGGAAGTGCATTCATTGCTTTTGTCAGGGATACACACAGTGTGTATGTGTATGTGTGAGACACACTGAATGTAAACATAACTTTTATTTGGTTACAAGAAAAGGCCACTGAGCATCTTTAAGTTATGTCTATAAATTAACTGCTTTCAGAAACGACATGGTCAATTGAAAAGAGTTTTTTTTTTCTCCAAATAATTTCCTATGTTGTAATTCCTACGGAAACAATGTAATTACAGAAAATTAGCTAATTTTAGGTTTGCATTTCATGGGCTACGGTTATCCTACTCCTATATCTTTAAAGGAACAGTTCACCATTCTGGGATATTTTGTTTTGTTTGTGGAGAGTTAGGGGAGAAGATCTAATTTCATGGTTGAATAAACCTTTGGCTGGGCTTTAAAAACAAATACCTCTATCTCTTCTGGTTATTAACATTTCCTGAACAACACAAACTTAAATGTGTGAGGCTTTATGAATCAATAAATGTTAACTGACTTTTTTGAATTAGCTTTTAAATTGCCTCATTTTTTAATATTGTAATCATGGTGGGAAAAAAAGAAGCAAGTTGTGATGTGACAATGTTTTCATGCAGGTAACATTCTCATAATTGTAGGAGGCACTTCTCCGTTCTTTACCTGCCCTCTTCATTTTCCTCTCCGTCTCCGGCACAATGCGTCTGTCCAGCAGCGAGAGCGGGCGGCTGGCACTCGACACACACGTGGTGCCCCTCCCTCAGGTGCTGCATCCACTGGGTGTGTGGGCCCGAACTCTGCTGGCATCCTTTAGTCAGAGAGGTCAACTGAAACTGGACACAATACCTATTTTACATAAACACACACACACACACAAACCAAATTCAGAGTAAATGCATATTGAAAATACATGAGAACATATCAAAGGAAAACACACTCTGAACTTGTTACCCTATAATGTCGCTGATGTCAGGGATGTCTCTTTTCTTCCTGGCGTTGCCATAGCCACCCGTGATAATCAGGGCTGGGACTGCAGAAGGAGATACTATGATGAGAACATCACATGCGACCATATGTTGCAGTACCAACACATTTCAAGTGAGCATGTGCTGGGAAAATGCTCATGAAAGTAAGATTATCTGAGGTGAAACAGCCTGGGAAGCTGAAAGAAACAGATTTACTCGTGTGCTCCATCAGATGGTTTTAAATGATAGTGCTTGTACTACTACAGATGTCTTAAGACCCCATGCATCCGGATCCCATCACTCTTTTACATCAAAGCTGACATCAACAACATATGCTGTACAGCTGTACTGTCCTTGTCAATAGAACGGGTAATATAATAGGTTGTCTGAATCTTACTGAGTGGTTCATTGCCACTGCAGCATATGTTATTATGATACATATTATTAAATGACTGCATATGTAGAATTATCAGAATTTTTGAATTCACTGAGTCTACATTTCTACAATCTAACACTGTTGACATATATCTAAAATAACAACAAGGCAGTAATTAAAACAAATACCTTCAAATACCTTGTTTTGAATGTGACTGTTTTTTTAATACTAGAATCAGATGTGTAATGATCTATCTTCTTAATTATTAGTGGGTGTATAAAGGGATATGTGGTTTCCAGTATAATCAGATTTTCACTGTGTCTTTAACAGGTCAGTTAACAAGTGCAAGTGGCTTTTTTACATTGCAGTCTGTTCCATCTATTAACTTAAGATATCATATTGCTTAATCACACTTTTGAATAACCTTGCTTACCAAACCAAGCCACATTTGTTTATAACTTTTCACTAACAGGATTAAGTTACTCCACCAAGTGAATAATGTGATGATCACACAGATGTGCGGAAGGATCCATGTGGATGTTTCTCACCAAGGGGGTTGTGACAGTTCCCTTGCTGGGACCAGTACTCAGCACAGCCGGCCTGCTCCTCCAGGTTGGGACAGGGTCTACCTGCGTTGAGTGGCTCCTGCAGGATCGTCCTGCTCCGCCGGCGGACTGTGGCCCTGCAGGGCTCAGCACAGCCGGACCACTCGGTCCACTCGCTCACCACGCAGGACAGCGCTGAAAGAGAAGAGACAAAGAGAGGAAAACACAATGTCAACAAATCAGAACATTTCAACGACATTGTGGACCTCTGGTAAATATCATAATCTCACCATTAACATTTTTCACAGCCACCCAGAGTTCCACATCAAATTTGGCTTTTAATAAAAAAAGATTGTATCAGTTTGGTTAGGCATATGTGTTTCCTGGTGTAGGCTATATGATGAAGGCTATTTTATTGACACATTACACCGTTCTGTAATAGATGACATTGAATTCCATATTTGATAAAGATAAGTTTTCTTGTCAGCACCAACCCACCTGGGCAGGCTGTCTTATAGTCATGGCAGCAGTCCAGAGTGGAGACGCAGGCTTGGTCGCAGTAGCAGGGGCCGTAGAACCGGTCAGACCTCCATCCTTTGCTGATGCACGACGGGTCCCGGCCGGTGCAACATAGACCTGTTTCCCGACAGCCCGACTGACACGGACCGACGAGGAATAAAGAGACCCCGAGACAAACCAAGGATACAGACCTGCTCCTCCCGACTGGCATCACAACATGCAGTGCTCTGTTATAATGCAACAATGTAGTGGATATAGCAGTAATCCCCGTCTGAAGTGATTCACTAGTGGACCTGATCCTGTCCTGTTGAAGTGATTACAAGTCTTAATATGAACTCACGCCTCACGTGTGTGATCGGTGAGGTCAGTAAAGCGACCGACAGGAGTTGAGGCCCTGATCGGTGAGTTGGAAGTTATTCTTGTGTCAATTCTGTATCTCTTAAAGGAACAGTTCACCGTTGTAGAAAAGGTTAAGTGTTAGACTGGACTAGGAACAGATTAATTAGGCAATCTTTACATTAGACATATTAGACTTAATTAATGTATAAATCATAATTATTACAATCACAGGACTTTACGGTTAATTTGCCGAAACAGAGTAAAAGTAAGATAGAGACCCCCACTGGGATGTGCATGGCATTTCACGTGTTTCTAGATAAACCATCAGTAAAATATATAGACAAATCTACCTGCACTTGCAAAACTACAGTAAAATATATGTCTGTTTGCTTAAAGTCTCTCTTTCTGGCTGTATATGTTGGCGAGGCATCCAGCTTCCCAGGCCAACGTGTGCCTCAACATGTGAAAACAGTGGATTAATGAAACTCCTGTGGCTGAGGTTATTCATGCAAAAAGAACAACAATGTGGACAGTGCAGGCTTGCACTTGAACTAAGATTCCCAGTAGCCTTCTACTGTGTGTGTCCAGGGAGAAGATGGGAACAGAAAGAGGGGTGAGCTGAACGAGTACACTGCTCAAAACACCCCAAACTCAAGTTTAGGACTTGAGGGAAACATATAAAGACACAGTGAACAAGCAATACCAGCACAGTTGCGGAGCCGTTTCCCTGTGTGGCCCTAAAACACTGCTTTAGAGACAATGAGCATTCATAGCTCCATTAAACAGACGGTCAGCAATAACTGGATATACAACCAATGGCCCATAGACACCAATCCCCCTCTCTCCCCTCTCTGTCCTCATAATGTATTTATCTTCTTTTCTTTTCATTTTCTTTTCAGGAAACTTGAATACTTTTCAAAATAATAATAGTCTTAACTTCTAAAGCAGTTCTCACAACACAATTCTGAAATGTTTGTTTACATTTGGGCCATGGATTGTGTCTTAAAAGTTGCACAGATTCGATTAACTCAGTTTTGAAAAGACCAAAATAGCCCAGTGCTGGATGGCTTCCCGCCAGTAGAAGACCCTACAGTCAAACATTGTTATGGCATATTCAACAGGAAAACTGGATCCACATCACTGTAGCTGCATGCCAGATTTAAGGTGCTCGCTTTGATTTGATCTTTGTTGCTGTTTCCAAGTGTTGCTCAACAAGTCACAATAGGGCAACATTCTTGGCAGTATACAAACTAAACTCATTTTACAGCCAGGGCCTATTTCTGTAAATAAATTCTGTGTCCTAGAAAAAAAAGATATATATATTTGACTGCACATCATATTGTTGTGAGATTAAAAACAAATCCACCAGGTTAAAATGTTGTTCAATATCTTTAATATATACTGCACATATACATTGATAACCTTTACATTAATGGTGGTAATATGAGCTAAGATGCAACAATAAATGGAGGTGGTCATTGTGATGTATTAGCTCTCTCAAGCCAGTGAATTTAAATTCACGATTTATAAAACATAGAAATGGCTCACGTGCCAACACAGGAAGTAAACAAGGCTGGCAGTGTTCACAAAAAAAAAGCAGCATTCTTGGGACATAAGTAACAATGCAGAGATTTACAGCTCACATTAACATAATCTCCTTATGCTGTTATTTAATATGATTGTGGGGAAGGGGTAGAGCTGGGACTAAAGTGTGTCCTTGTACGGTGAAACAAAAATGTAAACTTCATCTGACTGCTTAACTATAACTTTGCTGTGATGCAGCAGTGCTAACATCTGAGCCACTGCAATTATGCACCAGATGTCTCAATTAGCAGATGTTCATTCTCATGTTCTTACTTAGCTAGCATTACTTTAAATACTATTACATAATTACATAACATAAACAGAGGTAAATTATAGAAAAATATGCATTCTGGTACAGATGAGGCTGGATTCGCATACAAACTACATTTTGGATGCAGTAGTAAAGGGGCCTCAAACTAATAGAAATGAATAAGGAAAAAACACAAAATTGTCCCATTTAATGTTTTCCCCTCAATGTGAGAGCACACAGTTTCTGTCTTCTGTCTGTACTGAGAAGCCCAAAAAGATAAACTGAGGTGTTTGCGTACACATATGATGCAGCTATTTTTTAAAGGTGCACGTTTTTCACATAGTTATGTGTCATATAGTATTTAGAAATATTGAATTTCACGCGTACAGTATTTGCAAGCAATGAACGTTTTAATAATAATGTGCTTCATGAATCTTTAACTCAGTGTGATGCCGTCTGGCACATGCTATTAGTCTCAGTAATGGTTAAAAAACATTCACAACTGGCTTCAACAGTGATTTCATTAGGAGCTCAAGGTATTTCCTCTAATCCGGGAGGAGAGGGCTTAAATAAACCACGGATGGAGGCTGAGGGTCACAGAAAGGAGGGAAACACCAGCTTGGCTGTCTGCATCTTTTTCACTAACACAGTCTAACTTTAGTCAGGCTTTAGGAAACACACCTCCACAGATAACAGGTGTGAAGAGTAACCCACAGTAGGCTGCTGATCAAGACCTTCAGCAGTAAAGAAGTTCGAAATGATTTTCCTGATGGACCTCCAGATGATGCTGCTGGATGTGATCTACTACATCCTGCGCAACTCTGTTCGCATCTTCCTGCGCCCGCGCACCAAGCCCATTGATGGCGAGCTGGTGCTGATCACCGGAGCAGGTGGCGGCCTGGGTCGTCTCTTTGCTCAGGAATTCACCAGGCACGGGGCAGAGGTGGTGCTGTGGGACATAAGCAGCAGTCCTAACGAGCAGACAGCCAAGCTGGTGCGTGAGATGGGGGGTACGGCGCACACTTACACGGTGGATGTGACCAACAGGGATAATGTGTATCGCAGTGCAGAGCTTGTGCGGAAGGATTTGGGCCGGGACGTTACAATGCTGGTGAACAACGCTGGAGTGGTGGCCGGGGAACGCATGTTGGACTGTCCGGATGAACTGATCGAGAGGACCATGAAAGTCAACTGCCATGCCCTCTTCTGGGTGAGAACGCTTTAGTCAAACTGAAATGTGTGAGACATTTCACCAATCAGACAACATCCTTTAGACCAGACAGGAAGTCCAGCTGCTAATGACTTATTACAGAGTACTAAACGTCCCATTACCTTGAGGACAGAAGAGGAGCTATGTATTCATTGTTATGTTAGCTCGGAACAGGTACTTCTTATTAACCTGCTCATCCAGAATAGCAATTGCTTCTCTCATTATGGGAAGGGAGTAAACTGTGTTCATATTTCAGAATCAGTCTCTTTTGTTGTAAATTACATGAATTAAATCAATAGTGATCAAAAGTTTTCAGCAGTATGTGAACAGACATATTTGATTGTGTGTCAGTATTAGTAAATACTATATCAACAAAAGACGGAGAGAAACTTAAAAAATGTCAGTTGTTAAAAAGGTGACCCACCAACAAAACAATCTGTGCAGCGCTATGTTTTATTAAGATGTCATTCTGAGGCCATCCTCAGTGGATATTTAGCAGCAAAATCACGTATACGTTATAATCAAGACCATGACCACTTGTGAGTGGAATTCAGTCTTTGTCTCGATCAGCTTGTGTACGTGAGTGTTGAACACTACTCATGCTTTATCAGAAACCCATCAGCTATGAGATTTTAATCAAATATAAAGCTGCACACACACTGACTGCTTCGATGGGGTGCCACTTTCTCCATTGTGCTCCCTGATTATTAAACACTATTTCATTTCTCAAACTCAAATCTGGTTGATTTTGCAGGAGACACACGTTCTAAGTCAAACAAGTACAATGATTTAGCAGACGGAAATCTAGAAAGTTGGAAATGAAGCTTTTGGTTTTCACAATGTTCAATCTTTTCAGCATCAGCTGCTATACAGAGCAGCTTATTGTGCACTTTATCCCCTTCACACTATGGGCTACACATAACGATCCCCGCATAAATCCTCTTTATATGAAGCTGCTTGAAAACATAAGCTTCCTTCACATTGAGCAACATTTAAGTCATTTAAGTCATATGAATACTGCATGGTCTGTTGCCTCGTAATAACATGCTGCAATCTAACAATGTACCTGTGTATTTGTGTGTGTGTGTGTGTGTGTGTGTGTGTGCATGCCTGCCTCAGACAGTGAAGGCCTTCCTCCCTCAGATGAAGGCCCAGAATCACGGACACATCGTCACCATCGCCAGCGTCCTCGGCCTCTTCAGCACAGCTTGTGTCGAGGTGAACCGAGAAGTCACCACACACACACACACACACACACACACACACAAACCACAGTGTTACTGTTGCAGTTTTCTCTCTCTTCTCTGTCTGACACAGCAAATAAAGAACCAAATTAAAATGTGTATTACAAAAATAGCAGTCTGAGCAGGACAGACATATTATAAATAACTGTGTAAATGGAAAATTCTTCAATAGAAGTTTTGTTTTTTGTTTGAGACAGGATTACTGTGCCAGTAAGTTTGCTGCAGTGGGCTTCCACGAGTCTCTGGCACACGAGCTGCTGGCTGAGGAGGTTGAAGGAGTGAAGACTACCCTTGTGTGCCCTTACATTGTAGACACAGGCATGTTTGAAGGCTGCAAGATACGGTATGTAAACACAACTTAAACATAGTGCCTAATCCAATCACATCATTAAATGCTGTTTCCTAGAACGTGAATCGGGCGGTTTCAACCAACACAGACACACCATATACCCACCATTATGTTGTTGTGTTTGCTTTAAAAACTCAATTATTCAAGACTTCCTGGTTTGCTTCTGTTCCTCTATATTTAGGTTTACAATGTATTTTCTTGCAGTAATGGTTCTAAATATAAGTTCCTATGCTAAACTAAATTCCTGTTGACGGCTGTACAGGAATATGGTTAAATGGACTCGGCATTCTACTGCATGTGGCTGCTCATGTTTGGGTTTGCTTTCAAAATGCTCATAAGTGACTTCCTGCTTGTCCTTGGATGCCCCCACTAGGGAGGAAGTGGAACTGCTCCTACCTCCTCTGGAGCCCCAGTACTGTGTCGAGCAGGCCATGAACGCCATCCTGATAGACCAACCATTAGTGTGCATCCCCCGCCTCACATACCTGCCTTTCCTCTGCAGAGCGTAAGAGCAAAGCCACACCTTCATGTTAACCAGAGACCGTGTACAAGTGTTAGCAGCTGATGTTCAGCATTTTCTGTTTCTTTTCAGATTGCTTCCATGGGAATCGAATGTGGTTACGTATCGTTTCATGGGGTCCGACAAGTGCATGGTCCCTTTCATTGACAGCAAGAAGAACCAAACATCTAATGGCTCTGTTAATGTTGTATAGTTAGACCTAAGTACAGTTAAGACAACCTTTGAGAGTCAAAACCTTCAAATTAAAATCAAATGTCCTTAGAAAATAAATACAAATCCTTCTGCTTGTGTGGAGCACAGCTACAGCCAGGAGTCAGCCATGAATGGATCTGATCTTAGGAAGGATCATTCAGAAGTGTGTGCTGGATGGCAGCTCAGCCAGGTGGTCATCAGCATCCTAATTCACATTTCAGCAATGTTCCGATGAAGATTCACATCCTTTCAAACTGTTTCAACCACACAATACCGTACAGTGACTGAACCCTGAACCAGCCAAAAGGGGAATTGGAGTGACTTTTAAATCTGTAATTTAATAATGTACCAGAGTATTGTGCCGCCTTATGTTTACGTAAAAATAAAATACTCTAAACACAGTGTGTGATGAGAGCACGTGATGTGTGTGCTTGTATTCTTTTACGTTTCACAAGGCATACAAATAAGCATAAAGAGTAATAACGCCGATGAAGGTAAACAAGTAAGGATGTTAGCAGCAAGTAAGGGGTTTACAAGTGAGGCTAATATCAAGACATTCATTACAATAACAATGACAGTGCAAAACTATTTTCATGCAAGGAAGCAAGTATGACTAATGATGAAGCATTTCCTTGAGCATAATGCGAGACTGTACCGTTTAAAATGTCTCATCATAGTTATTACATCCCAGAATTATAAAGTATAAATACTATCATAAGAAAGATTTAATAGGAAGAATCATCATCAGAATTGATTAAACTTAAATGATACGCAAGCATGCATTGAACCCTAGGGCTGAGCCATATTTTAGCAATATCTAATATCTAATTTATATGCATATATATTTATATATCAATAATATACTTCACAATATGGCAAATGCATAATAAATAACATATTAAATAATCAAATTGTTGTTCAATGCAATCAATTGTGTTTAACATTTTATGCCACAACAGATATAAGTTGATAAATCATAATACATTATTCAACAGCGACTAGATAACATCGACTTTTCAGTTATTAACAGGTGAAGAAAAAAGACCAGACAACCAAAGTCTTTGTTTTGTGCACGTATGCACGTAAGTTTAATTACCATGGGGAGCGGAGAGAGAAGGGAGGTTGACATAAGGGGTGGAAGTGGAGTATTGGAGAAACTGGCGTAACAAGGATGTGTCCCCGTTCACACACGGCAGAGACAACTTCACATTACATCACGCGCTACATTTAGTCACAACTGCTTCCCAGCCCTACATGGTAATGTCAATAACACTTCACTTGTGGTTGTTGATATAAAGCACTCTAGGAAAATCAACAGAGGTTCGTCAGCTGCACCCTAGACAAAGAAGAGGTCCAAACCTGTACAACAGCTTTTTAATAAACTAACTCAGCGGGGGATGAAATGTAAAAGACTTAAAAACAAGAATTAGAAGGTCACACAACGGAAAACAGTTTTAGGCAAAACAGAACAGAATTCACAGTTAATTGCTTAGTTAATTTATTTTTTCCCATCAATCTTGTTTAACTGTGAACATTTGGGAACGGTGAATATGAAGAGTGATGCTTTAGAGGCTACAGGGCCGGAAGCTTCCTGTAGCCTTCTAAAACTAAGAACAGTGTCTGAGTTTTCTCTAGTGCTTTTACAGACAACCGAGCCGGATCATCTAAACAGTGCCATCCAGGGCCTGTGCCAATGTGCTTGAGTTAGCCTGTTTGAGGTGCAAGTCATCCATGTCCTGCTTGCCACACCTGTAGAAAATAAGACATGCAGTGTCACTGTTAACAGATAATCAGTCCCAAATTATTCCCTTCGTGGCTGTGTTTACGTGCACCAGTGTTAGTTCCTCTTAATGTATGCAATGTCATTTATAAATCTCATAGAAGTATTTATCTGTGTGATGAATACAATTATCCGATAAAACGTTTGTTTATAAGGAGCCTATAATACAACCAAAGTTATTAAGCAAAAGCGAAGCCTTCGGATTATATTCAGAAAAGGAATAGATTATCTCCCAATGTTCCCTGGGAAACAAGCAGCACTTGGAAAATTAGTAGAGCCCAAACAACATCTCCATGTTATGCTGATTGAAGTGTTTACATGAGGCATTTTTATTCGGATTACTCACGATGGTTATTATCAGAATGAAAGGCGTATTGTAAACACAGCTTTTAGTACGGCGAGAGGCAGTGTTGGTCACAGCTTACCGAGAGACGGGCCCATTTCCTGTCCTTTCACTTGACTGCTGGTCCCACTCTGAGAGCAACTTCAATATATTCAATGCGGCCTGAAGTGTGAAGAACAAACAGTACAGGTTACTGCAGTGCACGGGAAGAAGGATCACAAGAAATCTTTACTCGATCGGCTGTGACCATTCCCAAAAAGATCCTGTTTAAATAGGGCCTTTGCAACTCCCCCCACCCGTCCCCCCTCCTCCCACCACACACACCTTACAATAACAATACATCCTCATCACTTTTATCATTGGCACTTATTTTTTTAAGATGCATAATTGTCGTCTATCGTTCTGTATAGTGTCGGGCTGCAGCTATCGATTATTGATTTAGTAATCAAGTAATTTAAGTTTCTTGAGGAATTGGTTCAGCCCATAAATTAATCTGCAAAATTTGTATTTTTGCACATGGTGCAATTTTCACATTTCATGAAGCATCTTGTCAACAAGCTGAACATGTTTCAGCTTTGATTTAACGGAACATTGTAACGCAATAACTGCTATTGTAGAAGGTTACAAATAGTTTGTATGTTTTTGGCATTTGATCCCTTTTGGTTATTTAATCCTTCCTGTGGCGACCACATACTCCCACATCTTGGGCTGTAAAGTCGTCCCTTTCCTGATAGCTAATAGAGTTCACACACAATGTTCTTCCTTGCAGGTTGTTATTGTTGTTAAAAGAGTATTAAACCGGAACAATACATATTGTACTTTCTTTTAAAACTCACCATATCATGACAGGATTCTACATCTTTCCCGATCCCATGACTGATGAGCGGTGGTTGGAAGGAACAGTTAATGAGTGATACAAACTCATTTTTATTGTTTTTGGGGAAATCTTTGTATTCCACCTGCAAGCAAATAAAAAAATCTCAATGAATCTTAACCTTTTTTTTTAGTCTAAATGAAATGCATGCACACAAATGGCCTTATTGACTTCACCAAAGACCATGGCATCAGTTACCTGCAGGCTTTGCACCAATGCAAGAAAGCTGAGCTGTTCTGAAGGCCTGGTGAGGGGTCCATGGGGAAGTTGGTTCAGATTATTTTTGTTCTTTAGGATAGTCTCAGCAGTCAGTGATGTCCCTGCGTAAAGCAGCTCGTTGGCAATCATGGCAGTGATGGTGGCCTTGCCCGGGTTGGGTACAGCTCGACTGTAGTCCTTAGCCTGGCATGCGTGGAAGGCCCCGACTGCTTGAGCCACTTCAGGTACCATGGGCAGGATACCTGCAGGCAGCTGCTGGTGGCTCATGTAAGGCAGGCGGAAGTCCTCCTCCTTGGAACCTTCAAAGAAAAAGCACACTTGTAAAAAGGAGCATTAGCACAACATAAATAATAACACAATATGACCACTGCCAGATATTTTAGTTCAGTAGATCTACGATCACTTACTCAATGCCACCTCCTCTACAGAGCCAGGCTCAAAAAAGGTCACTTTGCGCCCATCACCAGGTTTTTTCACTGGGGTCTAAATATTTTAAAAGAATTATAGAATGAATGAAAGTTTATCACAGATATTTGTATCAAATGTTTGTTGTCAAATATTTCTTGTCTGCCATGTTTACTAGACATGCTTGACAAAAGGTGTCGCCGTACCTTTTCATCTGTTTTAAGTGCCGGTTTCGGAGGCTGAGGCTGAGGCACTTTATAGCCCAAGAGCTCCAGCATTTTCTCTGCTGCGTTCCTCTTGGCCACCTTCTTACTAGGTCCCATTCCTTCGGCAGTCTGTCCGCACACTGTCACCTGTACCACGAAACGGCCAGCGTTCACAGAGGAAAGAACAGCACGGGTGAGAAACCAACACGGAAAGGCAAAGTAAAACAGAAACAGATGTTGCTCAAGTCACGTTAACGGGCTTCCTTCCTTGCTGTTGAATCACCTGCATGACGAACTCCCTGCGCCGAGGTAGACCTCTCTCTGTCACCATGCTGTACTCCGGTTCCTTCTCCTTCTTGGCCTGCTGGATCTGAGCCAGGCGGCTGATGGGATTCATTCCCTGGCCATATTCTGGGCTGGTCTGAAGCTGTTGGCGTGACAAATGAATCATAAACTTAATGAAGAGTCTTTAGGTCTGTGCTGATTATACTTATTGCAGTTTACCGGTTACTTTACCTTAATGATGGATTTTGTTTTCTTTTTGATGCGTGGCAGTGTCTTTTCCACACTGGGTATATGGGGTAGCCTCCTCAACTCCCCCAGCACTGCAGCTGCTGCGAGCTTCTTGGCGATTTTTTTACTCTTTCCTTCGCCCTCTCCAGTGAACTCCCCAACTGCAACGCGCACTATAAAACTCTTCATATGGGGAGGGCCTTCTTCCTTTAAAACCTGGGAAAAAAACAGGAACGTTTAGGTCTTATTATTAAACTGGAAAATAAACTGGGCAAAGTCACACTATCACTGAACTTACATATTGCTATACACATTTATAAAAGGAAATGCATAAATCACCTCAAAGTTGACAGGTAAGTTGCGTTTCAGTGCAATTTCAAACACTTGACTGATTTCTGATTTGTTGAGGTTTTCCTCCTCGGGCTCTCCATTCATCTGTCAAGAGGAGGACAATATCAAAGAAGGAAATGCCTGAATAAAATTGCACAATGGCTTTCTAGCACTATTTTATGCTGAGTGTGTCCTTCTTTTCTCACCACTGGCAAATGTTGCAATATCGGCTCCTTATGAAGCACTTTTAGGGCCTTGGCAGCAGCTTCATGTTTTGCCAACTGCCGCGTGCGACCCTTCCCAATAAACTGCTGGCCTCCGATGGAAAGCTCCATATGGTATATCATTGGTCCCACAGGAGGAAATGGGTAATAGTACCTGGACATAAAACAAACTTCATAAAATAATCCATAATCAGAACTGAAATGGAAGAATGTCCCTTTTTCTGAAGAAACTCACTGTTGCATAGAGCGCTGGTAAGGTGCTGGAGCCCGGACGTTGTAATTGAAGTTTGGTGGTCTCATCCCCGGATATGGGTCGATGGGTTTATACATTGGCTTTTTACCAAGCTTCATACATAGTGCATTTAACTCCATGGTGTGTGTCATGCCATCTGCTGTAAGGCCAGCACAAAGAAAACCAACAAACCACAGACAAAGAAATATACATGAGAAAACGCTTTCCTGCTACGTGGTAACACACATTAGAAAGAGACTGCAACAGACCGGTGGGATGAGCCCACCTGGGTTCTTGCCTGTGTTGCGGGGCGTTCTCACGGTGGGTTTGGGAAGCGTCGTCTCAGTGAGGGCAGATGCAGCGGCAGAATGCTGGGCTTTCTTGATACTGGTCCCCTCTGCCTCCCAGTGCTGATCTCCCAGTGAGAGGCCAACTGAGAAAATCTGAGAGACACAGGAGACAGGAAATACCATAGATTGGCCTTCACTACAGCAAGAACTTGTGACACCACACAACAGCATTGTTTGTCTGTAAAAATGACTCTGAAAGTACCTTAGAGTGAGCTGGTCCTTGCTCACACAGCAGCTTATACTCCGGTTGAATCTTGTTGAAACGGGCTAACTCATTCACCAAACACATGGGGGTCTTCTCTTTAGGGTTTGCCATGTTAGATACTGTGACAAAGCAAAAATAAGATCCAAAATACTCAAAACTAAGCAAACAGACATGATCATAAATACTGAATTAAAAGGCTGCTCCTCGTCCCAGAGTCTGACAAATATACAAAGAGTCTTAAAACTACACACACATGGCTTCATGAACCTTTTAAAATAAGAAGCATACAATCCTAAATATTTGAAATACAATGACTATGCATACAGAGAGCCCTCCAAATGATAGTGGCTAGACAAAATGTACTTTACTTTGGCACCAATGGAAAATAGTTTACTTTTCAGCAGACAAATGCATAAAACAAACCTGTGGTCGTATTATAGGGAGTGGCTGAGCCTGCAGGGAGCGCCGAGCTCCTGATGGGCTGGCTGGCGCTCTCCGAGGGAAGGGTGCCTGAAGAACAGGGGATGCTGTAGCAAGGCTGTGGCTGCCCCAGCTGCAGTGGGGCAGAGGCAGCAGGCATGGGGCTAGCCGGACACTGAAACTGGAGCTGGGACATCTTTGTTGGTAGAGCTTAGTCTATCTTAGGTTGAGGTCAAGATGAGAGATTGGTAGTGGAGCAATGGTGAATGCCGAAGTGGGAGGAACTGTTGACTGAGGAAGTCTGAATGTAAGCTCTGCCTGAAAAGTCAAGATATAAGAAAAGTAACTAAGATGTGCACATTTCTACATATGAAGAAAATACTCATGTTCTATTCATGTGAAAAAAAAATGCACAACCACATTCACATCTATGGATAATTTAGTTTCCAAATTACTGAACTTGCATGTGTCTGGATTGTGGGAGGGAATCAATGAAGAGATGGAGACAACACGCAAAATGTACTTTTTTTTGCAACCTCAAATTGAACTTTATACCTTGCAAGATATGTTTTGCACCTTTAATCATAACGATTGTTAATCTGAAAATAGGCCCATATGAATTTTGACATGTGCTAAGAACACGTTGCCTCAATCGTTCAAATTAAAATAATCCACTGACGTGATTTTCTAGATAGACGATAGTAAAAAGCACAACACAGTCCAGAAAAAAAGGATAGCAGTTCTCTCATCATATGACCAATGGAGAAGGAGCCGCCTGAATGAACATTCAAATGAACGGGTCTGTTGTGTTTTGATTCCTGCCCTCATTAGTCAACATTACAGAATATGTCTATCCTTTTAGATGTATTTACATATTCAGATATTTCATCTGTGGCAATAGTGAGATAATGTATTGTGTTTATTATGAGTTTGTGTTATTTGTTCCACTGTGACTTTTACAGATTACTTAAAATATGACACCAGTGCAAGACAAGATGACAACTGGCTTCCCTTTACAAATGTGTATTGACTTAAATATGAACAATATGCAGTCCAACATTAAAGAGGCGTCTTCCTTCATCAGCCACAGCAAAACAAGAACAACCAAACAATGTAGTAATGCGACGTGTTGACAACCCGTTCACCAACCACTGTGAGCCTCAGCTGCTTCCCCACCACGTTACAGTACGTGTCCCTGGCTGTCAACACAAACTCTTTGTATGGACCGTGTGCTCATTAAGGTGCAGGTTGGGAGGTGTCTGTCACAGTCTGGGTGTTGTGGGGCCCTCGGCTCCTTCGCTCACTGCGATGTAATTGCAATGTAATGCCAATTAACTGATTTTAACACGTAGCTCCTGCTCCGAAATATTCACAGTGTAAATAAACGTACAAATCAGTTTAAAGTCACCTTCAACATGCCCATTTTATTTAAAGATTAACCATCAAGCTAGCTAGCTGTTACAGTGTGGAGCTTCGTTTTTCTCACATCTCTGGGCTCGAATAGACCACAATGTGTGTGAACATGTCTCTACAGCAGACTTGAGTGAGGAGGACATCAACAAGCTCTAAATAAAAGTAGTTTTTACTTTTATGTATTTATTTAGGCCGACAGGAAGCTTTTGCAGGCTTCTCCAGAGGACCACGTTAGCCCTTAAGCTCACTGGGTGCAGGGGGGTGGACAAGATGGGACATCCTCCTCCACACTCAACGTTAGCTACACGATGGCAGCAATGGTGTCTCCGGGAAGAAGCTCTCACAACCAGCTAGCTGCAGCACTTGCCACTAACGCCACTTCATTCAAAGCCTGGTAATATCTCCCAGGGAGTCCGGGAAGAACCGGCGAAATGGCTCGCTAGCTAGCGTTAGCCCCCCCCGAGCCCCCCTCGACAAGTCGCTGCCAAAAAATAAACCTCACCTCGTCGTTCCTTGTGTTGTTTAAAGTTACTCCATGTTACTACACGTCGGCTCACTAGCGTTTGCTTTCACTAACGGTCAGTTTGAAGAGTCAGTCTGTGTTGTTTGTATATCAAAATGCAGGCGGTGAGGAGGTGGACATTGGGAGAGCAGGGCAAACACTAAAGAGAATGGCTGTATCTGGAGGCTCTCTCCGGGAAGTGACATCAACGGAGAGGAAGTGCTTCCAAAATAATGCAGGATTAACTGGTGAAGAGATATCACGGTTTTCATGTCATCACAAGTGCAACTGGGCCAGCAGACAAGCACAAAGCAGCATAAACTGGGTGTTGACAATTTTATTTTGATAGTTTCAATAAGCCAAAAACAACAACACTGGTTTTGCAGCACAATTAAACCTGTGGTGTAAATAAAAAAAGAAAGAAAATGCACACACAAATAACTATGCAGCTCATTATGATGGCTAATAAATATAAAATTGATCATGATTAACTATAAAATATTGCTTCTATTGCCTATCATCCTTTCTAAACTCCATAGCTTGAGGATAAGAGCAGTGGGTGAGCTGGCTATAGTGGTTATTACTCCTACAAGTTACAGGTTGTATCCCTGACAGAGGTTCAGAGAGTCTCTCAGCATCAGGTCACGCAGGCGCCACAGTGCATCGGCCATGGTTGTGTGGGCTCCTTTGCTCTTCAGCCAGTGGGCTGGCAGCCGACTCTCCTGCTCTTTGGTCATGTGAGCATCGCGCCTTTGAGCTGCGATGGAAACACAGGGTTTAAGTACTTATTCAACGAGCAAATTATGCTTATTCGTGTGAGGAGGATGTTTCTCCTTTTGTTGAAGCACACAAAATCCAGAGGCACAAGAACTGATTATGCTCAGTAAAAAAAGTATGCATTACTTTCAAGATTTATCTTTACACAAACCTGCTTCTATCATATACTGTTCCTGCTTTACATGTAAACAGTAATTATATTTTTCATTAAAAGCAAAGATTTTTACATCAACATACTTGTCTTGACAAGCGCCAATATGGTGACTTAAGCATCTTAATAACTAAGACTTTACCAGGTAGTAATATAATTAAAACATTTATCATGTGGGGAATCTGTGGTATAATATAAGGTTTCAGTGACGTCAATATTGCGTCCAAATGAAAGCTTCCACCCACTAGATGAAAAGAAGAATTAAGGCACACCACCTCTGAGCGTTTGGTCCCACTTGCTGATGTTGGTAGACTCTGAATTCAAGCCCTCGATGTACTTCAGGTAGGCCTCTGAGTGGAGCACTCTCTGGGTCTTTGGTGGTGGAGCCACAAACATGGGAGAGGTGGGCTGCAGGTGTGAGGGTGTGCCTTGTCCTGGATATGGTGGGGGAGCATGCGGCCCTGGGCTGAACATCCCAGGCTAAAATCGAAAAATTAAAAGTTAATTTTATTGCATAAATTCCATAGGATTAGGATTCAATATATTAAATATTACACAATATGTGGACTATTGAATCCTAACAGTAATATGCTGTATATAATACATGTGTGTTATACATAACAACCATCAACGAGGCTTTTGTTTTCTAATTTACACATTTTTACTCCATCTTGTAACATCCATCAGTGAAAAGGTAGCATGCCTGATTTTCAGTTTAAGTAGAAAAGTGTGTGAACTCAGTGGATTTGTCAACTGGAGCTCACCTGTTGCATAAAGTTTCCTGGCGTAGGACTTCCTGCCATACCATTCATACCAGCGCCCATCATACCTGTTAAATGACAACATTTAGTTTCTATGTATTCTTTTCACAGGCATTATATCTGTAAATGAGGATCCTGTATACTTCAGTTGTGGCAAATGAGTAAACTTTGAGAGAGGTTGTTGGTGACCAGAGTGCTTCGACTGCTCAGTGAGTAGATCCGGCAGTGCAGCCTGTGGACCAGGTAAACCCCTCCAGCAGGAGAGACACGACTGGATGTGATTGAGCAGGTGTGACTAGGACAGTGAACCTTACCCTGATGAGGCATGCCAGGGTACCCAGGCATACCTTGCTGGAGATGGTGATGAGGCAGGAGGGGCCCCCCTGCAGGGTAAGGTAGCATTGTGGCCACACTCAACAAGCCCTCATGGGGGCCTTGCATGGGCATGTAAGGTGGGCCGTAACCTCCCATCATGCCTTTGGGAAGAGGGCAAGGAGAGGACAACAACATATTCATGCATAAGTGACATGCAGCTGATTCTATAATAACATGCACTACTACGGCACACTGTGGCCCCTTTTGCACATGCATCTTAAGCTACACATGCTCTTGTAATGTTTGCTCATGAGCGGTTAGGGTTAGACAAATGTGCAAGTACAACTGTAATGGAAAAAGCAGCAGCAATATCCGGTCTAAAGCTTGCAAGATGTTACAATTTTCTTAATTATGGTTTTACATAGCCACCAAATACTTGCATATTTGATTAAACTGTGATATGCTTTTTTACATGATTTAAATCAATTCAGAATGGTCATCTTCTGTGACATACTTCTCGTTTTTGCATCCCAGCTGTGCTGACAAACAAAATGATCTTTCTTTTTCAGGGCAGCCATGCAATGTCATTGGATACTTGACACTGACTTTGGCTGTATTAGAGACCAATGAGTGAATAACAAAAAGCACTGGCTCAACCAAACAATTGGAACTGATGATGTTAACGGTTCAGTGTACGTAAAGGACAGAAAATACAAACGGGTCTGAGAATGTTAGCAGGCAAACAGGTATTAAATGTAAATGAAATGTTGAAAAGTTATTCATGGTTATAAATAAATCATGCAGTCAATGTCATGCATTTTTTTTTTACATTCAGCTAGTAATAGTAAAAAACATAAAACAATGTGAAAAAGCAACAAAAGAAAACTGTCGCTATAAGAATGTAGTTTTGAGATAAATAAGTTTCCAATGTTAGAAAATTAAGAGGATTACGGTTTTTTACAGTCCAGCCTCATTTCCCTGCTGCCTTGTTGTCAAACACTCGTGCTGCCTCTGAGAGGGGTTACCTGACACAGGTGTCATGGTCTGGTTTATCATTCCCATAGTGCTAGGCGAAGGCACCACCCCCATCAGTGACCCTACGGGGGTACCTGCTCTTGGGGACGCTTGCTTCTGAGGTGGTCTGTCACGCTCTTGTTGATCCACTATTTTGGCTGCACGTTCTGAAAAAAACAAATTGCTGTCTTGACTTCAGTTCACATCAGCACACTTTCACACCCACAAATTGCTTCTTCTCACCTTCATATTCGGCTTTCTTGGTAGCCTCAAGGTTCCTCCACTCGGTGCCCACGAGTCGACTCAGCTCCCCAAAGGAGAAGTCTGGGTGTCGAGCTTTGATGACAGCTCGCATTTCACTGCTGAACAAGATGTAGCCACTCATGTTGATCTTCCTCTTGGCCCCTTCCTTCTTTGATAAGCCCTTTACCTTGGGAGTGGACTTCATGAAAAACAGAGATGCAAGTTAAAAAACAAACAGTTTGTCTTAATTTGAATATTAGAACATTGGGTTTGAAGCCTTTGGACACACAATTTGTGCTGCCTGGGTTAAGATTGCTGGAGGTGTATGGGTACCTGAGGAGTGTATGGCATGTTATCCGTATCCATTGCAAGAGGGGTTTGCATCTGAGGCATCGATGGCGTCTGTGGAGCCTCGTCGTCATCGTCCATATCTTCCATATCATCATCCTCTATATCTGCCAGTTTAACCTCAAGCTCATTGATCTTCTTGTCCAAAAGGGGTGATGCTTCTTTCTGTGGCACAATCAATTTCCTACACAGGATTACCAGCACAAGAGAAAACAAACAATGTCAGACTGGGCAAGAAACTACTTTGAATCTGAAACAGTGCTCTGCTTGACTGACTAACCTGAAATAGTAGATTTCATCCTCCACCACTTTGGAAGAGTATGAGAAGCGTTTCAGACCTTTGAACTTTTTCATCTGCTTTTCTGAGTCAATATAGCGGCTCTCGCACAGCAGGATATCCTCTTCTGAAACCTCGGTAGGTCTGCAGGACAGGTAGTCCTTAAAGGAGGACACCATACATTTGCCTGGAGAGCAAAGGGCCAGGGTAAAATGTGTTAGTTAATAAAAGCACAAAGCATCATGCATTTAAAAACAATTTAGCCAGATGATCAATAATAGTTTGACATTTTAGGTAATATGCTTATACGCTTTCTGGTGGAGCGTAGTGTAATGCCGGTTGGTGACTGGCAGCAGCCTTATATTTAATGGACAGATATGAGATATGATATCAATGTTCTTTAAGTTGCTTTCAGATATTTTAACTTGTTTCCCACAATGTTGAACTATTCCCTTAAGTGCATAACTGTGATGTATGAACATAAGTAATCAAAGCAGAACCTGTGACGCAGGTAATGGGCAAGGTCTCCTCCAGCTGGCTCAGAAACACTTCTCTCTTGTAGAACATCTTCGTGGGCTCGTGCTCCGTTTCCTCTGGGTGAATAAAGATGGGTCCAAAGAAGAAAGTAGTTCCATTCTGCACCCACAGCTTCTCTATCCTGCAGTCCAGTGAAGAGTGATGTTACCAATAGTTAATAACTATAAAATTAAGAGGCCCTCTTACACTAGAGAGGAAAATCAAATCAAAAATACTTTCACCCACCTGGCAACCCGGGGCTTTGACAGACCATGTGACTGGATGTAAACACAGTCTCCCACTTTAAACCACATATTGTTGTGGGATAACTGTTCATAGTGCTGACAGCCAGGATCGGCTCCAGTAATCTCAATGGGGACAACCTCTCTCTCCTAGACAAATACAAATTGACACACAAAGGATTTACAGTTTGTTTTTTATATTGTCACAAATAAAATGTTATACTTTGAAATAACTACTCCTGTGCTACCATGCTCCTTGTCAAGACATGCCTGCTACCACTCTGAGATAATGAACCCCCTGTAGTCGGCCAGCTGACAGTGTTCATGCTTGGCAACAATATACAGTAGATTGTATGTTATTTTTCATCTATACCTGGACTCCAGCCATATCTTTAACACTGGAGGACTAGAGGACTCGTGTCCTTATTCTGGAGGCCTTTTGGGATTAGGCCAAAGGTAGCTCAATACTGAAGTCTGTTATCTGTACATATAATTTGTCTTTGTTGTGTCTTATGATTTGGTTCTACAATAACCCACTTTACATAAAATGTAAATCAAAAGGACTCCTTCACAATCATAAGTAGCTCAGAGGAAGATAAGCCTTATTTAGAGCAATTTTGGGTTGGATATATATATATATATATTTACTATACAACAAATATTCCATGTCATAAGCCTAGAAGATACAATGTCTCCTCACCTTGTCAATAAAGCCTCCGCTGCCTGCATATACAATTGTCTGTTTGTCATAGTCAGGCTTGGCAAACATGGAAGCAACACGAACAACAGGCAACGGCACCTCCCGGGGGACAAGTTTCACAGAGCTCACAGGCACGGCCCATATCTTGATCTTCTTGAATGACTTGTTCCTGCCGGCGTAGCGGGATTCACAGATGTACACATCCTCGGCTCTGTAGCCCTCGGGTTGCATTTTGAAATAATCCTACAGATACAAAAATAAAAGAAGCCACGGTAAGTTGAACAGATCCTTGAGTCACAACAAAGAACACTCAGGTTCCAGAGAAGGTCTTACCTTCACAAACAGGACCAAACATTTGCCCAGAACTTTACTGATGGACACTTTGTTATAGTAGTCGCTCTTGAAGACCTCCTTTTCCAGAAACTTGCGTGTTGCCAAGTGGAAGGTTTCACTTGGCCTGTAAAACCAGCAGCCATGGATCCACTTCCCACCTTCACGCACAATCCACGAACAAATAACCAAAACAAGAAAGTTAAAATTTGCAAAAACCTCAAAACGAAAAACATCTCAAATGTTATATATAAAGGGTACAAGATGAGCGGTTTATAACTGCATATTTATGATAGTTTGCATAATGATATCCACATTTTGGCCAACTGATATAGATGTGCGTTACCTGCTTCATCCTCCCACAGGCGTTCAATACAGACAATGTGTGGTTTCAGGTTCGGCTTTGACGGCTCCACATAGACAAAGTCCCCCACGTGGTAGGTGACGTTCTCAAAGCTGCAGACCTGAGTGTACACGCGCTCCGACTCGGGCTCCGACTGCCATGGCTCTCCTGGCAGGTCCTCGGCTTTCTCCCCATCTTTAGATGAGAAATACAACAATGATTTCAAATTAACACCACATAAACAATTGAATACATTCTTAATACTCGTTTAATAAGCCGCAGGTGTTCATACACACTCACCTTTGTTTTCCTTCTCCTCTTCCTCAGTCTTTAGCTTGTCCTCCTCGATCTCTTTGGGGATTTTCTCCCTCTTTTCCTGCTCCACGTCGCTGTGCAGGTGTTTTGACGTGTAGATGAGTGAAGTTGACTGCAGAATCTCTCCATTCTTGCATAGCTCATCCCGGATCTTAATAAAAAACTGTTGGAGCTCCACTGCATCCTCAAATATCTCGGAGTCAGTCCTGCAAAATGCAAAAAAGGAAAATTCATAATCACTTTTGGACACAGTTAAGGTGGTTAATAGAGAACATTACACTGTTTTAGCAGAAGTATATTGGGAAAGAATAAAATGCGTGTTAATCCTGAACAATTAACAACTTTGATACTTACAATAAAATAAATACATTTGGACCAAACCCACACACTGGACGTCATAAGACGTAACATATTATCCACATTATAGTAATTATGTAAACACTAAAACTAAAGAAAACCTGAAGTGCTCTTCAAGTTATTGGTAAGCATACTACACTGTACAGACATTGCAAAAATATATACAGGTGGGGCTGTCAGTAAATGGTGCATGCTTATCGTTAGATTGTATTAAACTAAAACTTTGGAATAAGGATTGTAATCATTCTGGTCTCACGGTTTTACAGTAATCTTACAAGAGCAGATTTCCCCATTTGATATTGTTGTTTAAATTTTCATTTGTGACAACAGCGTCTCTTACAGAGACCAAAACAACATTTTCCAAAAGTTGTACAATTGGATACTCGTCCAAATTTTAATGTGATTTACAGTTTAAACATTTAATGGCCCAATGACGTAAAAACCCCTTTCCATCGGTTGTTCCAATGCAAGATTTGTTTTCCCCTAGATTGAACAAAACAAACCTTATTTTTACTGATATAACCTCAGAAAGACTTTTAAAGTAAGTTGATATACCTGTGTAGCCTCCTTGCTTTTTCCAACACTTCAAACATGTGTTCCTGGAAGACATCCAGCCTTCTGTAGTGGCCACGGTCCACATTCACCCTGATGACATCAAAGTTTAGCGGTGTTTTCTCAGGCGCGGCTGGATCCACAGCAGGGATCTCAGCCAAAGAGTCGCTGTAGCATCGGCCCTCTTCGTCCTGGTGGCCCAGCACGGAAACAAACAGGTTCCTGATCACCTCTCGCACCAGATGCCCCACATTAGGAGCTCCGGAGTCTTCGCCTCCCTCCTGCTGCTTGCGTGTCTCCAGCAGCACCCGGTGCAGCAATAGAGCATCCCGATAGATGAGAGACTCTGGCTCATTGTAAATGCAGGCATTGTTGAACATGAGAGAAAAATCCTCCACCAGGGCTTCAACGTCTTGGTAACGACCGGCCGCCATGTGGCTTCGGAGGCGCTCCATATCGATGGGTCTCTTGATAGTGGCATAGTAGTCAGGCAACTCGGCACGAGATGGCAGACGAAGAAAGATTGTGCTAAGACGCCGACCTCGATGGTCAGTGAAGTTTCGCACAGCATCGTAGAGCTCATTTAACCTCTGCTGAAGAGGAGTGATGTATTTGGACTTCTTTGGAGAAACACCAATCTTTCCTAGATACAAAAATACACTTATGATTAGACAGAATTGTGAAACCAAAATTAAATCCAAGAACAGCTGCACCGACAGCAACACCAGGGCACTTAATCAATCATGCAAAAGTCTTATGGGATACAAAGCTGAAACCCAGGGGGCTATTTGGTGGGCATTTCAATATCAGGAGCATTGCTGCAAAGAGCAGTCAGCTGACTCATCTTCTCTCTGACTCAAATCTAGACTTTCTCTGTCTTACTGAAACGTGGTTAAAACCGGCAACTCCCGTGAGTGTGTTCACGGTGCCTGGATATCAATGTTTTAGGCGCGATAGAACTGAAGGGAGGGGTGGTGGGGTGCTTTTTTATGTGAGAGATGGCATAAAATGTGAACGTGTGATTTTCAAGGCGGGTAACATGTTAGAGTGTGTCGGGATAACAATAATCTTGTCCCAACAAATGTCATTTGACATTCTAGGTGTTTATAGACCCCCTGCTGCAGATGACACTTTCTATGATCAACTCGCAGAAGTCTTGAAAGAGTGTAATCTGAAGAAAGAATTAATTCTTATGGGCGATTTAAATGTGAATTGGGAAGATAAATCAAAGAGGAAAAAACTAAAAATTGTCACTGACAGATTTCACCTAGAACAATTAGTAAAGGGCCCAACAAGGATAGCCAAACGATCCAGTACACAGATCGATCTAATATTTACTAACAAACCAGAAAGAACAACTAAAAGTTATAATTTAATCACTGGCTTATCAGACCATAACCTAACCCTATTTGCCAGAAAACTGACAAAAAATAGATTTAGGAATAGGGCAAGTAAGACAAAGGTCCTTCAGTGCATACCTAAAGCTAAGCAAGAAGAATTTGCCAGTGAAATTAACAGCTTGAGTTGGGACAATGTACTGTCCTCTGACGATTTAGGACACGGCTGTAACAATTTTTCTCATAATATCAACTCTGTGAGGGAAAGATTTAATGTGAGGGTTCTGATAAAATCAAAAAAACTAAATAATTTACCCTGGTTCAATGAAAATCTTTGGAAGTTGATGAAGACTAGAGATGCTGCATTAAAGAAGGCAATTAAAACTAGAAGAGGCACTGACATGCTGATTTATAAAGGTTTAAGGAACAAAGTTACCCATGAGTTAAGATTAGCTAAATCTCATTTTTATCTCAATATATTGAATGAGGCGAAAGGCAACAGCAAACTCATCTGGAAAAATATAGACAATCTTACAAGGAGGGACCCACGTTTCTTAGGAGATTTTAAACTTAAAGCACAGGGAGAGTTAATTAATGATCATCTTGCTGTTGCTTCTGTTTTTAATAAATTCTTTCTGGACTCCGTAAATGAGCTAGGAAAATCCTTTATAAAAGGGAAATTGGAAATTGTTCCAACAGATGATGCAGGTCAGATCTTTCAGCTGGTACCGACCAACGAGGCGCAAATTAATAAAATCATAAGCTCTTTAAAAAACTCCAAATGTAGAGATGCTTTTCAGCTTGACACCGTGTTTTTGAAATTTCACAAAGACATTTTAACTCGCCCCATTGCTCATTTAATCAACTTGTCCATTAAGCAAAGCTCGTTCCCTGATGAGTGGAAATGTGCCATTGTTACACCTGTTTTTAAATCTGGAGACCGCCTTGAAGCCAGTAATTATAGGCCGATAAGCATATTGCCAGTACTGTCAAAGGTTGCAGAGAAAGTCGTCATTCAACAACTGACAACATTTCTTAACACAAGCACGTCTGGACTACATCGTATGCAGTTTGGATTTAGAACTAATCATTCCACAGAAACTGCTACCTTGCACTTAATAGAGAAGATTAAATCAAGCCTCGACAAAGGAGGAGTAGTTGGTGCTGTGTTTTTAGATCTCAGTAAAGCCTTTGATACAGTCAATCATGATGTTTTGATATCGAAACTCTCTAAATTTAACTTCTCGTCTGAAGCACTGGCATGGATGTCTTCATATCTATCAAACAGGAAGCAATGTGTTAAAGTTTGTGACGCACTGTCCAGAAACATGGAATGTACAATGGGTGTTCCACAAGGGTCAGTGTTGGGTCCCCTATTATTTAGTTTGTATATAAATGATCTCTTTGAACAGTGTTATGATGTGGAACTGCAAATGTATGCAGATGACACTGTTGTTTACACACACGCAAAAACTCCTGAGTTAGCAGCTGCCAAGCTAACAGATGCATTGGAAAGGATCACACACTGGCTTAATCAATCATGTCTGAGTCTAAATGTCAACAAGACAAAAGGGATGTTTTTCTCCAAAACCATGGCACAACTTTCTGACGTTGATATTCTGATCAAAGGTAAAAGGATTGATATTGTTACTGATTTTAAATATCTTGGCATGATACTCGATCAAAATTTGAACTGCAAAAAACATGTAAAGAGAATGGTTAAAACCATAAAGTACAATCTGGCTAATTTTAAACATATCAGAAACTGTCTCTCGCTGGATGCTGCAAAGATTTTTATGCATGCCATGATCCTTTCACATATATCATATTGCATCACATGTTGGGGGCAGGCTGGTGAAACAACATTAAGACCACTGGAATCCCTATATAAACAAACCCTCAAAACCCTAGACAAAAAAGCATTGGATTTTCATCACTGTAGGATACTGGAGAAATATAATCTGCTGAGTTTTGTGAACTTTAGATTATTTATAAATGTGTGCATGGTTTATGGAATTCTAAATGGCTTGGCCCCTCCTCCACTGCGTGACTTTGTGTACAGTCGCTCAGTGACTTCAATCAGATCCACTAGAATAGCCTCCATACGAGACTGCACCATTCCATTCCGCCGCACTGCATTTGGGCAATCATCCTTTTCTGTGAAAGCCACAAATCAGTGGAACGCCCTGCCTGATGTGGTGAAGAGCTGCAGCTCTATGAGCACTTTTAAAAATAATTTAAAAAATCTGCTGAAAGCTCGTCAGCACTGTACTCACTGAGCAAAATGATGGTTTGTATCACTTTGAATGTTCTTTTACTTTCTTTTAATAGTTTGTATTTACTTATTTTTAATGCGCTGTACTCTTTGTGTTGTACTCTGTACTTTTTGTATTGTCTGCCCTTCTCACCACATATAATGATGTACTATGTTTTTTTATCCTCTATTGTGTATTCGTGTTTTATGTTTGTTATGGTCTGTCAAGGGACTGCAGATGCGAATTAGCTGAAGCTATAATCTGGTAAAGTGCATCAAATGGTGACATTTATGTTTTAACTGTACAAGGTCCCTTTTAAATAAAAGGTAAAAAAAAAAAAAAAAAATCAACTACAGACATTTGTTCGGCCTAATGATTCGGCCATTATTCCTAAAGTTGCCGTTGTGCCAAGTGGATGACAAATTGGAATAGATGTTTGTGTACTACAATAGATTAGCAAGCACTTGGTTGTTTCAAGCCTTTGCAAGTCCATTTTTATACAATAATAAAATTACTGAATTTATTGAAGGTTAGAAAAGTATCTTATGTTGGGATACATTTAAAACAAAACATTTTTTTGCATCGATGTGAAGTGTATCTGATTTTTAAAGGGCTCGAGAAATACTAATATGATCAAACTTACTTAGTTTCAATTTGGGAGATCCCAAATCTTCTTCTTCAGACAAAGTACCCAACTCTTTACGCTTGTCCTTCAGTATCTTCTCCAGAATATCAGCGTCATTATACACCTACATTGATGACCAAAAAAAAATGTTAGTGTCAGAAAAATGTAAAATGTGCAAAAAATGCAAAGATTAACATTGCATATTTTAAACTGCATGCATCGTCTACCTGAGATCCCTCTTCATTGTAATGCCGGGCGTTTCGGAACATCAGCTTCATTTCTTCCATCAAAGCATCCTCTGTCGCGTAGCGTTCAATGCGGATGTTGTGCTCAATGGTCTTCAGGTCCATGGGTTCGAGGATGACTTTATAGTAGTCAGGGTAGTCCTTCTTGGATGGTTTGACCATAAACAGATCACAAAGACGGCGATTGGTGCCCGCCTCCCTGGAGTCAATCACTGCGGCGTATAAGCTCTTCATTCTGTTCTTTTTGATGTTTTTCTTGTGGCTTAAAAAAAAAATCAAAGCAGAATATAAATGAGCATGGCTGGCCACACAAACACAAAACAAGGCTTCAGGTGTGCTATATTTTAATTTGTTATTAGCACGCAAACTACAGATTCCTAATTTTTAAGAGAAAAAAGCAATTATGGATCTACAAGCTGTTAACAATCTGAAGGGAGAAAGAAAAACCTGCATACCTTTTCCTCTTGACGCTCCCTGTATCAGATGACAGAATGCTGTCTCCATCCTCATCGTCCCTCCTTACAAGTTCCCTCTTTTTTGCCTATACCAACAGACATGTCAGTTGACAAAGACACTAATGTCTGCAAGACGCTTCATTATTTGTTTCAAATTACAGATAATTTCTTTCATTCTTGTCTTAACGAGAGTTAAAACACCTTCTGGTATGAGTTTAAAAAAGACCGTACCTGCAAGATCTGCTGAAGCCTGAAGGCCCGTTTGTAAATGCTTGAGTTAGGCATGTTGTAGCGTTTTGCATTCTCAAACATCAGAGTGAGGTCAGCATCCATCTGCTCCACATTTTCATACTCGCAGTTCTTCATTTTTGCCCTTAAAAATAAACAAAAGGGTATTAAAGATGTGCTGGCAAATTTACCAAACCACAAGGTTCAATTAAAAAACCCATCAATAATTTTTAACAATCTGTCATTCTGTCTTTCGACATGATATCTACACAGTCTTCACTCCTTACCGGATCTGCTGCAGAGCGACGGGTTGTTTGATCTGCTGATAGTAGTCAGGATATTCCCTGCGAGAGGGCAAGTGCTGGAAAGGTTCAGAGAAGACCTGGCCCTGGCTGTTCCTGGCACCCCTCACAGCTTCATACAGCTGGAAGATCGGATTGCTCATCTCCATGCTAGAACTCTGACTCTCAGCCTCTGACTCTCCCTCGTCGTAGCAGACAGAGCCTGTAAACATTTAAATGGTGAACTCTTATTTTTCCAACACAAACACAAGGTAGATTTATCTGCCGCCTGAAGTGCTGGTAATTACCAGAGAGCACAGGGTCGTCCTCACTCTCTGAACCATAGTGGAGAGCTACACTGACGCCAGAAAGTTGATCCCCTTGCCCAGACCTGCGATTTCTGAAAAGTAACAGTAAATAAACCAGACATAAACCATGTAGATGTTGTTTTCTTTCTGAGAAAAATGTGTTGACTTGTGTGTCTGATTGTCATTAAATACCTGATGCGAAGACTAGATTTAGTGGGTTCAGCGTGTTCAAGTTCAGTCTTTCGCTGGATGAAGACTTTCTTTATGGTGTTAGCATCCTATACAATGAAACAAGGAGAACAATAGTTAATATGTGGAATCTTACATCTTGTAAAAAAGAAAATCAAGAAAAAGAGTTTACCTTAAAAACCTGAGATCCTGGTTCATTGTACGTTTTGGCATTTTTGGCCATCAGGTCAATGTCCTTGGCCATCGCATTGACACTTTTATAGTATCCAATCTATGCAAATAATATAAATTAGTGCTGGCTGTAAAAACAAACCCCAATAAATTCTGAAATCTTGGATTTTTAAGCTGAATGATGCATGACAAAGCAATCAGTCAGTACCTGAATTCTTTGAGCGATCGTTCTCAGATCTATTGGCTCCTTTATAATGGCATAGTAGTCTGGGTAATGCTAGGGAAGACAAACATGCCGGTAAATGTCAAGAATTAACCATTTGGGGGAATAAATTGAAGGCTAATGACTCTTCAAAGACATACCACTTTGGAAGGCAATTTCTGGAACAGTTCACTGATCAGACGCCCTGAGGGATCAGCGTGTGACACTAAAGCCTCCAAGAGTTGCTCAAACAATTCTTTCAAATTGCCAGTTGAGGTCTAAAAGATAGATTTGCATAAATTGGTTCTTTGGAAACGGTTATTTGATACAACAAGCACTTCAGTTAAACTAATAGGTGACGGTCAAACAAGCAGGCAACTCAACAACACATTTAAAGAGAAAAATAACTGACCTCATCTTCAGTTGACATTCCTGGATTATCCATCATATCATCTTCATCATCCTCATCTCCGTCCCCAGGTTGCACAAACTCATTCCTTGTTTGCAAATATACCTCCCACAGCTTGCATGCAGCATGATACTCCTCAGTGTCACTCTGAGTTGTAGAACAGAAAAAGGGATTATGTTAATTAATAATTGTTCAATTACACTATATTACAGTGACAGGAATACTTTAACAGTACTTACCTTGTAGAATGATTTGGCATTGTTGAACATAAGCTGGAAATCTGCAGTAAGCTGCTCCACATCATTATAATCTTCTGACTTCAGTTTATACTGAATTTTTGTCATATCAATTGGCTGGGACACTGTTTCATAATAATCAGGCTGATTCCTGAAAAAGAACAAGCGAGATCAGGCTTCACTGTAATCTCCATCCGTCTGAGACCCACCCAACAGTCAGACTGGCACACTTCATAAAGTACAGTGTATGATGGTTGGTCAACATATTTGCTGCCAGGGATATCTTGGACAGGTCCACACACATCATTAAAAAAAAACGCTAGCCGTTGTGTTACTATACCTTCTCTTTGGTACCCTTTGGAAAACGTCACTAAGATGCCTCCCGTGGTCGTCTTTGTGGTCCCTGACAGCGTTGAACAGCTCGTGGCATACAGCAATCTAAAAGGGAACGAGTCGTGGAAATTAAAAATAGTTTGCTAATTCACACATTAAATAAGATGCGACATAATTTTGAAGCTGCAGTTGTAGTAATAGTATAGAACAGGTGAATTTACTGTATCTACAGGAGGGACATTTGAGGTTCTTCTTCTTTTTCTGCCACTTCCCGGTGTAGAGGAGACATCGTCCAGGTCCCCCCCTCCACTGACACTGCTGGAGGGAGAAGTGGCCCTTCTCCTCTTGGAGCTCGCGGACATCGCTGGCTTCTGTAACAACAGGCTGGCCCGCTAGCTGCAAACAGAAGGCACAGTTATTGTGGATTTAGTCTAATTTGACACGCGGTTGAATCTAGTTAAAGGGAGCATTGGTCGTTCATCAAGGCTAAACACGGGACCGAGAGCAAACTCAGCCGGCTAACGTTAGCACCGCTTGAATGTATGAAACAAAGCGGCTGTTAGCGATCGTGTCTTGTTTCCCGTTTCCTTTACAACGCCGCCACATTAAATATTCAAACATTACCAGAAAGCACGTGCAGGTTGGGGTAATTAAACATATAAACTGACTTTCAAAAGCAAAGCTTACCCCAAAACTAAGCAAAGTATGCCGTAGTTCCCTGAGCAAAAATGAGTAACGGCTAGCTAGCTAGTGTTGTTTGAAAACTTCTGTTGCCCGGAAGTTGAGGTTGTTTTGTGTTTGTATGTCGAGAAGGAAAGTACCACCGGAAATAGGGCGGCCCCTTCAGTGCAGGAGTAGTACTACACCCAATGTTGTAAAGGGACATTATAGAAGATACACAATGAACAATAGAAAGCCATGTTTTGGTGCAAGTGCTTTACAGACATACAAATAGATCAAAACAATGGTAAACATGTTTACATGATACATGTGTAGTTTACAGGAGGCAATGCAGTAATATTATAAAACTATTTATTAATTTGTTGATAGAGTTTTAAAACAGTATGTCAAATTATATTAAAGTTGTTTTTTTCCCATTAATCATTTAAGTTGTAATGTTGATTGTGCAGAATGATTGCAGCTGGGTGAGTTTTTGCTAAAAACCTCTTAAAATCGTTGACACATTTTTATCTTCTGGGTGTGCGAATGGGGTCAGAGCTCCCTCACTGTCACTATTTGCACGCTAATTGTGGCTGAAACAGGTTTAATACAGGTCACATTAAAAGTGTTTACAGACCATTGTAGTTTGTGTACATTTTTTATGTTGAGTGATCAAAATTAAAATATAAGTATTCACTGCATCTGGTCTGCATTGGAGAGTGGGAGGAGGGATTAGATTGTTTGGGAATGGAGAATGGTCTGTGTTCACAGCATGATATAAAACCATCCTTCAACATGTACAAGTTAACTATTATGCATCTATCATGAGGACAACAGAGAAACACAATTGGACACTCAATATTTATATTAAGGTTCTCAAAGATAACGTGGTTGGCCAAATGGCATGGAGCACCTTACAATGTGTTGCAAAAACAAATATCTCAGCAAAGAAAAACTAACTTAATTTGAATGTTTTTAAACATTTTTATTGTGAATATACCTTTTTGTATTTGTTTTGTGCTAAATGCTGCAATAGGAGGAAGCTCAATTCGGCTGGGCCCTGTGACCTGACGGCCAACATCCAGGTGGTCTTGGGGTGTGAGTGTGGCAGGCAGTGTTGATTCTGCGCGAGAGCGAAGCAGGGCGTTGCCACAAAAATGAGTGTGAAATCCTGTTTACTTCTCTGCAAGTGCACACTGGACCTATTTGTTTAAACCACACTGATATTTCCATAGGCCTAAAGACTTGCGTTCAGGTCGGTTGGATTGTGTGCGCTTTGTCAATGCTGTATGATGATAGGCTCTCAGGCTGCATTATTCACAGTGACACGTTCTGCCTTTTTCTCAAAGCCTCTCAAATTGTCTGCACACCCTGCGGAGCGGTATTGACTGAAGCTTTCTGAAAACTACAAGCAGATGTAAAAAAAAAAAAATACAAAAAAAAGAAAGAAAAGAAAAAAAGAGGCTGTTCACAAATGACTCGACTCTCATAAGGTGAAGCGCAGATCACCTTGTTAAGAGAACAGTGAGTGATTTTTCTGCTGCACTACGTCCACAGACGTCTGCTTTCCTTGACGTCAGGAGAAGTCTAAGCGGACCCAGAGCTGCGCACAAGCACAGCAACCAGAACGCTCCCAGAGGGAAGGAGAACGCACCACAGCCACAGATCGCAATTTAGGTACGTCTTCTTTTCTTTTTACAGTCATATATTTACCGAAATATATCATCGATTGTGTAGTTTTTCTGTCGGCAGTAAAACTTGCAAAGCGTTATTTGCGCGCCTACATTGTCGCATGCCTGCAGCCTCCTGATTTAACCCAACGATGCTGCCTGCCTGCCTTTGACTGCCATACCCTTGAGCGCTGCAGTGGGCTACGCTTCGCACACCCACACCGCCTTTTACATCTCTTACATGATCACCAACACGAAAGTGGGACTCGTTTTTAGTTTTGCAGACCTATCGAACCGGCAAAACGTTTTAATTCCCATTCAACCCCCCGCTTGCAATTCACGCCCTGCAGCCCTATAATGCATAGCAGGTTACCAAATGTTTCTCAGTGGAATGCAGCTTCCATTTCACCTGAGCTCTTGTACTCGTAGATTTCTTTTCTTCTTTTTCTCTAGAGCAACCTTATTGTTTGAAGCTTCGGATGTTAAATATAGCTCAAGTCCCCCAGCTGGTACCAGCCCTCTATGACCATGCGTTTGTTTTTGCGTCGGTGCATGGTCGTTTCCTTCTTTGCGACTGTATCTGCTGTTTGCCCTACTTTCTGTTCTTTGTTGCTATTTATTGTTGTCCAGACAGTTGTCTTGTCAGCAAAGTAAGCTGTAGTTGTTGCGGGTTGAAGCTTTTTGGGAGGCAGTAATCATATTCTCTTTTCAGTGTGCAGGTTTATTTTTGTCGTTCCTGCTCGTTTTTGTTTCTATTCATTTATTACATACATTACATGTTCCGCCTTATACAGTTTTTATCCTGTCTTCAAACATAGGATAATGCATGACGAGATCAGATCTGTGCTTTCTTTTACTTTGATTTTACATATTTAGCGTATAATCAGTCACCATGCATATATTGGAAAAAACAACAACTACTAACTTGTAATTATGACATTCAGTTCAACAACAAGAGCACTTAATCAGGGAAATCAATGGTTTCTTGATGGCTTAAGTTGAATATTCAGTCAGCCAAATGCTAATAAGTATATTAAACTGATACTGAAGCACAATATATCATGCAGCCTAAATACTCATAATTAAGTACCTGATAGTGCAAGAGTTGAGTGCTCATTGATTGTATATGTCATATTTCAAATCTGTATCTATTATTTCGCCACTGTAATGATGTTTGTAATAGACTGCATCAGAGGGGGGTTATAAATGTACTACAGTATGATATAAAACCATGTTGCCATTGGGGGATTTTTTGTCTTTAACACTTAAAGTCATTAAAAGTCACTGGTCCAAACAGTGAATCATTGGTTTGATTTAGCACAATCCTGCTGATCAGAGATTCATCTTGATTTGATTACACACTTAATCGTGCATTCTCTGAGTCTACTCACAATTTTTATTCTGCTCTTTTTGCCCCTTAGCTGTAGTGTGGCGAATCCGATCAGCATTGTAGGATGCCTCTTGGAGAGGATGGAAATGGATGGAAAAAGAAGACATCAGACATCAAAGAACATTATGACTTCAAAGAAGTGCTGGGAACGTAAGTTGCACTGGTAGTTTAGTTCTGTTATCAGATGAAGGCTGACCCAAGACCTTAATGGTCCCAAACACCTCAGCTGTGCTGGTTGACTTGGAGGTAACAGAGCATATTTGCAATTCAAAGAGAGTTGAAAAACCCAAGCGGGTCAAAAGGGCGGCACCACTCATTCGTCCCTCCATCTGTGCATGCTGTCAGCCGGCAGTGTTTGAGTCTGGATTCTGGAGTCTCTAGAAATTTGATTGACATTTTGGACAGGCCTGTCACTTCTGCCTATTTTGACTCAGACTTGTCTTGTTCTTGGCCGCTGTCGGATGCTGACTCAACTATTTCCCACTCGCCTTCCAACACGCATTTCTTTCCCTCGGCCAGATTGACTTTCTTCTGAGCTGTGCAGAAGCATTTGAAATTGATTAACGTTTTTATGGATTGACTGTTCAAAGGCAATGCAAAGTAAATAGCAGAGTATATAATAACAAAAGCGATAACAGCTTCACTTAATCTAGTTTTGAAAGCAGTTTGTACATTTCCACATTGTTGGTCTTAATAACAGCCATAACTGTGAGTAGATCATGAGTTTAAAATGACGGCGCTAGGGGCTAGAGCTGCAACTGCATGTGTTTATTAAAGTGCATTGTTGTCAATTTAGTTATTCTCCCTACTTTGGATATTACGACTGTATTTGTGAACATGAGTATTTGAAATGTAACACCAATTTTATGTTCCAGAAACAATATGACAAAGATCTGTAATGGTAGATTTAATCCCAAGCCAGTGTAGGTAATGTGCACGTGATATTTAGGAAGTCTGGCCGTCATGTTAGCTCTGACTTGTCACGAGAGAGAAGTCCTGAATAGAACCAAGGCAGTTATCAGTGGTAAACTAGTGAAGGCCCATATTTCAACGTGCCACTTACCCTGAAACTATACAATAACTTAATTCAGTGGTTCTTTATTATCACTCACAAGTTATACGCATATGAATACTGCTAAACTTAATGAAACCTGCAATATCTTATTATAACCAGAATATGTAAGAGTCAGCTGCACCTTCCTCTGCCCATGTGATGATTGACTGGAGGGCAATACAAGTTATGTATTTATCTCAAGGATCAAGAGCATGTGTGTGCTCAAAGCAAAACAATAGATCACATAAACCCGTTTCTGCAGCTGCTGCGTAAGACTTCTCTGAAAATGGTTTCAAAAGTTCAACTCACCTACTATTGTTGTGATGTGGCCTAGTGGCAACGGCTTTCCATTGCTTGTAGTCTGAAATCTAAAAATAGATCACATTTGCATAACACTTTTAAATAAATACACCTTCATTTTGTTATAAACTGCTAAATGAATCCCCAACCAGCATGGGAAAGGTTGCCTTGTAATGGTGAGGGCTGGATTTACGCAGACCTGGGACTGCACTTCAGGGACACGACTTAGCGCAGATGGTCAGGCGGCCCCCACACCCAGACTAAGTAGAAGTGACCCAGCACACGTCCACCTGTGATAGCACCTGTGTGCCATATGGACTGTGTTTGTTTTCTATCTTCTTGGAATCACACATGCTTCCCCAGAGAGGCTGCACAGAATCTGATTTTAATGACTGTGCAACTCTGGTTCACATCCAAAAAAGTGAAATAGCAGTGGGCAGACGATGAGGCTTTCTGGTTATGTCGAGCGCTGTAGGAGGACATCAAATAAGTCTCCACTGGTCTCATATGTCTCCAGTCTCAGAGCTGCGAATGCGAGATGCGATGCAGACAGTCTATCTGAGAACACATGCCTGCTGCTAAACGCTGATAACTTCTGTTATGAATCCACTAAGACTCACAGGAACTTAAGACTGTGATTGTAATTTGGAGTATAATATGAATGGTTATATAATAAGGATTGAAATAGAGAATTGCCAGGATAGCCAGTCCCAGAATTATTAAAAAAGATAGGGGAAAAGCTGTAGTAATATTCTTTCCCTCCTGTCACCATAGCTGGACCTGGCAGAGGGCAGAATTAATGTGTTGACGGAAAAGCTCCTTATGCTCGAAGAGAAGATTACAGAGGAGCTTCATCCAGGAATTCAGTGCTTGAAGTTAATTGATTTATGTTGAAATATTATATTCAGATACAGCTAATCCTCACAGGTCTACCTCTGTTTGGAGTCCACTTCAGGACAAACTGTCCTAGGTTTAGCAGATTCAAACAATTCTCCCACGCTACAGATATCACCGCATGCTTTTTGTTATTCTAACTATCACTTTTATCATTCAGTCATTTATCTATGACGTAAACAACAAAACACGGGACGATACAATTCTCTATTCTTCTGATGCCCCTTGGAGTTGTGAGTCAATATGGAGCCATACGTCTGTTGCAATTTTGTGCGAGTGATTGCGGAACACACTTTATGAGATTCAAGCTTTTTTTTTTTTTACTTTTCTTTTCCAGATAAATGAAACGTCCCATAAAATGACATTTGTAACTTCTGTCCATAGTTTGATGCGTTTACAGAACGTCAGATAAATAGGATGTTGCAGTGGGACTTGAAGGAGTAGTGATGTTAATGCATGGAAATGAAGAGATATCCCCACAAGCTGGCAGCTTGTTGGACAAAAATGAAGAGCATGGGGCATGCAGTTGATACAACAATAGCAGACCACAGAACAGCAGTAAACACTAAAGGTGCCACATTTGAGATTGGGAGCATTTTGATTGCCTCTCAACTGCTCTGAACCGACGTCTCGCAGCTAACGGTTCTCACTGCGCTAGCAGTGCAAACTATGGCAAACGTGCTGACAGAGCTAACAGGGTGCCGTAGCTCGGCTTACAGGAGAGACTCTATACTCTGCTCAGGGAGACATTACTCCGCTACATCTTTAAATAGCACATAGTTGCCGCTACGACAATGCTATGAATCCAGAATATTGCACCTTTACACGTCCACAGCAGAGTACTTCTCATGTGAGAATACGGTCGGCCTTTGTGAACTTGTCTGCCAACTCAAAATAATGAGCTCAGAACAACTAAAGCTGCATGGAGCTGCAGCATTTGGTTCTGATTCTCAGCAGTATAGCAGCAGTTCCAGCGCGTATTGAATAGTAGAATACTCGATGTTTGATTGAGTTTTGCATCAAATTGGAAATTCAAAGAGACATATTAGGCATATCATGGATAGTTGAATTTGGCACTGAAAACAAAGCATAATAATAATAATGGTGCCTTAGAAAAAGAAAGAAAGATATAGTATAAGAAGATATGAGGGAGGTGAGTTTTAAGAACTACTCGTGCACTCCAGGTGGATAATGTGTAGGAGGCATAAACAACGAGTACAACACTGTTGGAAAGCTCTCATGGTGGTTGTTTGTAGAGAAGAGCAGAGGAGTAAAGAGGTTTGACCTACGCATGACTTTAGTAGAGTAGATGGAAAAGTGAATGATCCAGTCCCAAACTTTGTTGATATGAATAGTTATTTTTCATAATGACACCGATGTAACAATGAATGTGGAGATTGTTTGGAATGGTATAATACTGTATGCCCATACATATCCAATCTTCTTTTTGTCTCTTTCTCTTAAACCCACACACACACACACTCTCCCACACACAGACACACTCCCACACACACACACACACACACACACACACACACACACACACACACACACACACACACACACACACACACACACACACACACACACACACACACACACAAACACACAAACACAAACACCCCGGAATCCAATATGGATTAGGCTAAAAAGAGAAAGCTTTTTCTGGACTTGGAGACATGCTGGACTTGAAGGGCGAACTCGCATCAGGTGAGATCGATAAACTTACAGATGCTGAAAGCTGACTGCAACAGGTCCTGCGGGCCCCGACTGACCTGATTGATAATGTATCTTTAGAACAAACAAAAGAACATTATGAACAACATTTATCATTGCAGCAGACATCCATCATTTTCAGTGCAAATGGGATTTAATTACATCACACTCTCTTGTCAGGCGAAGCCTCTAAGACATGAAAGAGGGCAAGAAAAGCACACTTGTCACAGTGAAAAGCACGGAGACACACTGACAGCAGCATGAGAATGTGTGAATCAATATTTTCCCATATGGACAGCTGGGATTAAAGCGTCTTCAACAACCTGTGTGTGATATGTGTGAGTGTGTGTTTGGTGTCAGACAGAGACCCACTATCTATCTATCTATCTATCTATCTATCTATCTATCTATCTATCTATCTATCTATCTATCTATCTATCTATCTATCTATCTATCTATCTATCTATCTATCTATCTATCTATCTATCTATCTATCTATCTATCTATCTATCTATCTATCTATCTATCTATCTCTATGAATCTCTCTCTCTCTCTCTCCATATATAATATGGAGGTTTAGTCCAACTCAAAAATGTCTAAAAATATGTGTTGACAGTCTTATTCGTGTACACAAAAACAGCCGAGCATCAGCTATGTGTCTTGAGGCTAATGAGTCATATGAAACTTATTTATTTGAATTTCTTAACAGCAAGTTAATGTGCACGCCAGGACTATTTATTGGCATGAAATAGATACAAATATGTTTCAAGATTTCAGAGTGGTCTGCTGCTGATTGCTAATCTGAGACTGTAAAAAAAAGAAGTCTTTAAATCTGGACAATAATCCTTTCACTCCTGCCTAATGTCAAGACCTGCACATGAGCTGTTAACTAAATCTCATCCGTTGTGAATAACAGCAGTAGCTTCCTTTCTTCCTCTGACTGCCGTTCCACTTCCCGAACCCCCTGAGAGCCAACCCCTACGTCTCCAAGTACAAAGTAGCAACTGGATGCTTACAGTAATTACAATCTGTCTCACGGCAACAGAAGAGCAAGCTTTCCTTTTTCTTTTTAGGAGCACGGATCAGGTCACATACATGCAAACTTCAGTCAAAATGTGTAAGCAGATATGTACAGTTCTGACAGTAGTCATTTTATAATAAGGGATAAAATAACGGTTTATTGTTGCTATTCTGATACGGTTGTTAGTGTCATCCTCTTGTTACTGTTAACTGAATTTAAACTAATTTAAAGAATACATGTTTAACATGATTCCAACTTCTCAATTGTGAGATTTTGTTGCTTTTCTCTGTTTTCCATCATTGTAAACTGAATATCTTTGGGTTTTGATCTGTTGGTATGACAAAATAAGACATTTGAAGACACCGACATAGGTTCTTGGACACCCTGAGATGCATTTTTCACCATAAAAATATAAAAATAATCAAAGCCTTTCTCCATGCATGTCTAGAAATAGAACCATTGTTTTCAGTTCCCACAATAAACACTCAGTCACCACCTTTAGGGCCACTATGTGTCCGTCTCCCTCTCCCAATTGACCCCTCTATTGTAAAGTAGACAGCCAATAAGACTAAATAGATTATTACACACCAATAATAGAGTTGTATCGCTCCTGATCCTCTGAGGAAACCCTCGCTCTAAAAGCTGCAGACTAAAACACATTAAAATGCTTTTATGGGTCGATGAGAATTGGAGCTTTATGCGATTTTGCTTTGAGATTATTTTCAGGACTGTTTAAAAAATGAAACCAGAGATGTGAGAATCGTCTCTCCTCGTGTGCATCAGCTTCTCCGTGCGAACGTTTCTGCTGCGCTGGTTCGTTGAGCACAAGATGGCCACGGTACAAAGCCATCTCAAGGATTACCACAGATCCACACTGGGCATTTATTATGACACGGTGATGGGAGGAGGGGCACCAAGAGACGGTCGGGGTTGCACAATGACTCTAGTGCGCTATTATTAACTGTTAATAACCATTAAAAGCAGAATAAACAGAACGTGAGAGAGGTTTGCTTTCTTATCGCAGGGTTGTTGTTGGCAACAGCTCTGTGATGTCTGCATCCTTTCATTTTAGGTTACACACTTTAGTGAACTTCATATTGTGAAATCCTCAAGGTGCTGCACGGTGTGATGGATGGAAAAGTCACGGATGGAAAAGAAGAGGGGATATTTGCTAAAACATGAACATTGAACTCCCATTGTGTGTTGCGTGACGGTGCTGTTTCACACACATGTAAAGGATCCCTGCGGTTGCTAACAATGTTTGTGCGTTCAGGCCTCCTCCTGAGCTCCCGCCCACGCTCCTTTGGGTAGACTGTGTAAATACACACTATTCTGCCTCTCACCATCACCGTAATACATAATGCAGACGAGTCTTCCTCAGTAACAGCCACACCACATTTACTGTATTTATTATTGAAGAGAGTAAAAATAGTCAATTTTTTTGGGGTTGAAACAAGTGATATAAACGTCTGTATGCATCTGTTGCTGCACCTCCTGAGCGTTTTCTCAGCCCCCCCGAAACTCTCAGTAATGTCACCATTTTGAATTATTCATCTAAACACCACACACACACACACACACACACACACACACACACACACACAGATGACATGGTATTTGGAGATATAATTTTTAAACCTTGTGGATCATTGAAAGGCAGTTTTAGGAGGCCACAGATAGATAGCTACTAACTGTTCTTTATTTAGTGTGGGAATCAAACAAAAACACCCCTTTGCACTGAAAAAATCTAAAATGATTGACATGAAATGTTCCTTCTTAAAATTAGTCAAATTTAGATCCATCATGGCCCGTATAGCCAAGGAACAATACTCACCTTGTCTATTTCACCCCACACCCCAATACATTCCCCTTACTTTATCTAACGTTTGCATGTGTGTGTGTGTGTGTGTGTGTGTGTGTGTGTGTGTGTGTGTGTGTGTGTGTGTGTGTGTGTTTGTGTGTGTGTGTGTGTGTTTCCACTGCCTGGGTTTCAGGGGAGCTTTCTCAGAGGTGGTACTAGCAGAGGAGAAGAGGACTCAGAGGCTGGTTGCCATCAAGTGCATCCCCAAGAAAGCATTGGAAGGCAAAGAGAACAACATCGAAAATGAGATCGCTGTACTACACAGGTGAGGTCACCTCAGTTCCTCGCGATGCGTCAGCTGGTGCTTTGTGTCCAACGGGACACATTAGTCAGTGCCGTCTCTTCCAGCAATGCACGCACAGATGCATAATATATGCAAGGGGTCAATTGAATGGGTGACTAAATGCATGGTGTCAGTAGAAACAGTGGGATTGTGCACCGGAAATGTCAGGAGTAAAGAAGATAGACCTATTTTTAGTGTCCCTGTTGCCAGGGCAACAGCACACAGAGGCGGAGATGGTGTGGAGTTCCCCGCAGCAGTGTACTGAAGAAAGAGAGCGAGACAGAGAGGGTGGAGGGAAGTGGAGAGGGGGTAGGGTATGATAGAAGGAGCGAGATATGGCAGAATGGGAGGAGTGGGGTTCGCTAAAATACTTAAAGTCACTATTAAATAAATGAGAGTCATGGGAGCGAGAGGCTGGAAGGAAGTTCATCTGAAAAAATGTCGACGGAAAATCACATCTCAGCAGCTGCCGATGTGTTACAGCGATGCTGTGTCAACTTGACTTGAGAGCCAAGAGAGATGCTCGACTGTCTGTCGGCTGCTTCATAACAATAAACAAAGCAGTTGGTGAGATTTGTATTTGTGATATTATTCTGTCAAGCCCTGAACGACAATATCCCAAACTGTGCTATGGTTCCAGCTGGGCATTGGGTTTCTCAGCAAGCGGTTGTCACTTCAGCTGATCTGAGAGGCGTTTATAACTTACATCGTAGGAGAAGAGGGCAAACACAAAGTTGTTATCCCAATCACCTGCATGGCCTTTCAAACTGTTTTGAATTTATATAATGCAGCAAGAATGCCATCTGGTGACCGATTTAAAGCACGAGAGAAATGTTACTATTTCTGTCCATTTACTCTTCCTCAGAATCAAGCACCCCAACATTGTTACGCTAGAGGACATCTTTGAAAGTACATCCCACCTATATCTAGTCATGCAGCTGTAAGTACTTCTTTCTCTTTCTCTTACACGGGGCCAATTATACGACAGAAGCACTTTCACTGTAAAGATTGTATTCATCAATTTACTGAAAATTGATTGGCAACAAAAAATGTCTAGTTCAGAGTCGGACTATTGGTAGATTTTCTCTGTTTACCATATTTGGAAATTGTATATTTTGGGGTTGGGGACGGTTTCTCAGACAAAACAAAACCTTTAAAAATGACGCTTGTCGATCAAAGTATCTTTTATTACATTAGCATTCTGTTAACATGCAGCTTTCCCCTTATGTTTCCCTTCAAATATCTTTCAGGATCATTTTATTCTATTTGCATATGCATATATGCCACATGCGCATTATATATCTATATCAATTAAAATACTGAAAGTCAAAGCCATTACATTTGTTTTTACTGCACCAAATATTCTAAAGGTCTTGTGTATCATTTTACTCACAAAATCTGTACAATTATATTTGGCCACATATATATAGAATTAAATCAATATTTAACAATATTTGGCTGCACAGCGTGAGTGTTACTTATAGCCCAAATTCAATTCCAAACCACTATGTTTTTCATCTGGCAGGGTCTCTGGAGGCGAGTTGTTCGACAGGATTGTGGAGAAAGGTTTCTACACAGAGAGAGATGCCAGCCAACTCATCCACCAGATCTTGGATGCAGTCAAATATCTCCACGATATGGGAATCGTTCACAGAGACTTGAAGGTATCGCTGCTCAGGGAAGACAGAAATAAAACAGCTCAATCTGGCTTGCAGTTGACGCTTCTCCCCCCTTTTCTCTCGCCCTCCTCTTTGATCACTCTGCTTGCCGTCTGCAGCCAGAGAATCTGCTGTATTACAGTATGGACGAAGACTCCAAAATCATGATCAGTGACTTTGGACTATCAAAGATTGAGGGGGCGGGCAGTGTCATGTCCACAGCCTGCGGAACACCTGGATATGTGGGTAAGGACTTTATTTCCCTGGTCAGCCTCCTCTCCCCGCTCCAATCTCTTTCATGTGAACTTAGCGCTCGTTGTTCAACTGATATCCCCTCTTTATTCATTGCGCTGTGATAAGCTCTTTCATCCACTACTGAGTCAATTGCAAGTGTTTCACAAGTGCTCTCTACCTGTTTAACGGGACCGAGATCACTTGGTATTACAGAAAGGTCAAGATTACTTGAATTCACCCCCTCTTCAGCTCTATTTTCCACTTTTCCTGAATGTCCGCTGTGTGTGTGCGTTTCACAGCTCCTGAAGTGCTCGCTCAGAAGCCGTATAGCAAAGCAGTGGACTGCTGGTCCATAGGAGTTATTTCTTATATTCTGTAAGTCTGAGCTCATTCATCACTGAGAAGTATGTACAGCTAGTACTCGCATTGAATATGTTCCAATATCGCTCCCTCAGGTTATGCGGGTATCCTCCGTTTTACGACGAAAACGATTCCAAGTTATTCGAGCAGATTCTGAAAGCAGAGTATGAATTTGACTCTCCGTATTGGGATGACATCTCAGATTCAGGTACTACCGATTACAAGAAATATGTACAGCAGATCCAACAGTGAGAACTATCAAATCAGGGTTGACAATTACACCATGTACTTGATTTTTTGTTTATAGCCAAAGACTTCATCTGTCACCTAATGGAGAAAGACCCATTGAAGAGATATACATGTGACCAGGCCCTCCAGCACCCATGGTAAGAAAGTCAAAATACTTGTATCTATCTATATTGATCTATTTGGCAATTAATTAATTGACAGAACCGAAAAATATAACCATTTTAAGTTATTAAGCATTCTCTAGCATTACGATGCATTATTTTATTGTAAATTGATACTCTTTAGGATTTGGGCTGTTGGTCAAAATTTAAATACGTCACTTTGGGTTCTTGAAAATGATTGTGGCCAGTTTTCACATTCAAAATTAATAACTTGAGAGAAAAACGAGAGAGAAATGATTCAATAAATTGAAAAAAGAATCAATAGTGGGGCTGCATTTGTTTCCTTATTGATTAATCTGTTAATTATTCTTATTAATTCTTCTTCTTATTAATTATTCTTGATTAATTAATTAATCACTTTGTCTATTTTTTTCAAAAAACATTCAAATATCTTGTTTTATCCAACCAACAGTGATATCCAGTTTACTATGTCAGTAGTTCAAGTGTGTGCAAGGGAGCCCCAGCTAAAGGAGAATAATTCATCGTCCCTATAATTCCCCCATAAGTAACACAATTGCAGAATATGAGACAATTTCTGTCATGGGTTTCACACACTTTCTGTAATAACACATTTAAAAAAGGGAACCAGCATATCTGTTACAAAGAAAAGTATAAAATCTTCAGAGTAGCTGGGACTAGCTAAAGTTTGGCATTTTGCTTGAAAAAAAATAGAATCAATCAATTATCAAAATATTTGCTGATTTATTTTCTGTCAATCTACTAATTGACAAATAATAAGACGATAGAGCTTTAGCCAGGTGCCGCTACTGCCTTTATAGTCTGTAATTCTTGTTGACTTTTCAGGATCTGCGGAGACACAGCTCTGGACAAGAATATCCACGAATCTGTCAGCGCTCAAATCAAAAAGAACTTTGCCAAAAGTAAATGGAAGGTCAGTGATGTGGTGGAAATCCTCAAGCAGCCTACTCAACGAGCAGTATTAAGATGAGCAGACACACATCTTGTATACCGTTACTGTTTTTCTCAGTACCATATATACAGACAGGTTTCGCCTTCCTCTCTCTCTGCCCATGTAGCAAGCATTTAATGCCACAGCGGTGGTGCGCCACATGCGGAAGTTGCAGCTGGGTACTAGTCTCGAGGGACCTAGTCAGATTACTCCCACCAGTCCCTGCCATGGACATCTGCTCCCAGAGGAAGAGGAGGAGGAGGAAGATGATCTGGGGAACGGGGAGGAGGAGAGCTGTAAGTTGTCAGTGAATGAACAAACACTCAGTCTATTTTCAGATGTCTGGCACTAGAATCCTGCCACAGATTGTAGTTAAAGGGTTCGTGATGAATATTGTGATACACTGTAAATTTTAAGCATCTTGCTGGGGGAGGGAGGTGAGTGGGTGAGTGAGTGCAAGTGAAGGAAGTCAAGAAAACTGAGACAAGCAGGAGAGGATGGGTCAACCTGTGAGGTTTGACAGGTGGCAAGAGGTTTAGATGAGGCATGAACCTTCTCCTGAACATAAGTTCACTTTTTTAAGGACAATTATGGTATTTTCAACCTGGGTCTAATTCTCTTAATTCTGGCCATTAGAACTTTTGTCTATGCTACCTTGCACATGTCACCCCCAAACACTGAAAGTAAACACATAAATGAGCAGCCAGTATTAACTAAACATGAAGTGCTAACTTCCTAGTGAAGGAAAAATTACTTCTGCAAAATTAGATTTTATTTTGAAAAGCTTGCGGTGACTCCGACTGCTTGGTCAGACATGTTGTTTTGCAGGTGTCAAATTTCCCATATCTTGACAAAGGAGGTGATGAGGGTAAAGTTATTACGGCCCATATTCAGAATGAACATTGTTATGAGAATAAGACCCTATTGAAGAGTACCAGAACATCCCTTTTACTTGTTTTGCCCTACTCTCCAGTGTCCCACTATGAGGACGGCCGTCGCGGAAGCACCGAAGGCAGCACGGACCGGGACAGCCTGAGGAGCTGCACCTACTGCTGCAGGCCCGCTAGTCGCGTTTGAGCCCCTCCCGTTGTAACGGTGACATTGTATCCCTGGAGCACCCAGAGCCCGCCCCCTGCCCAGTCTGGCCAGGAATGCAGAGTAGTTATCAGGCAGTGCCCAGCAGAGTACATCCACAGTGAGCAGGTCACTGTCACAGTGTGGAGAAACATACAAGAAAACAAGTCCGTCCGTCCCCAAAACAAAAAAAAACACATCCTGACTCAATACACACAAGTTTCAACTTTAGTTTTTAGCAGAATAGAATGCAACCTAACATGTAGGTGTACCTGTTTGCAGGGTTGGCAGACAGGGGTCATTTGACAACATGTAGATTACAAAATGTGGCTCTGGATGTTAGCCACCAGAAAGGATCCAAGCCTCTGGAGTCTGAATCAAAGACCAGGCGGTGGCCCAAAGGCCGGCTTCTCCATTATTTTAGTTCTTACATGATCTGTCACATCTACCTCTAATCACAGTTACCGTTCGTCTGCAATCTGGCTCTCACACTCTACATTACTGGCAGCTTGCTCCAAAAATCTGGCCAGACTGGGCACAAAGGAAAGGGGGAACGCTTTCTAGAGGGAACTGCTGAAAGCTACTCCTGCATGTCTTTATACTTCTTCCCCATCAATGTGACTCGGTCTAGTCACTGTTTAGTTTAGTTGAATCGAGTTAATCTCAAGGCATGACTTCACTGCCGATGCCACCTGCTCATTTGTTCTGTTTTGATCACCCTGTCTTTTTTTCCTCATATTAAGTGTTTTTTGTCCTTTTAAAAGTTATTTTGTTTGAAGCGTTTTTTGTTTGTTTTTTTAAAGTTGAGGGTGATTCTGGGGGTTATGAACTCTATATTCTGGTTCAGACTGGGTTTGTGAAGAGTGGTTCTGACCTGGAGTGTCTGCATGCTTCTGTTAGGGAAATGGGAACTCAAAATGTGTGAATATCAAAAGGAGACTTTTTTGTTTGTTTTATGGCTGTTCTGTTATCAGAGGCTCAAACTGAGATCCCCGTAAGTCTGTAAATCACAGGCATCTCAACTTGCCTCTGTGGGCTCGCATTATTTCTGGAGGAGTTATTTTGAAGATGCGATTAAGTTGAGAATCCACTGAGTGTGGGAAGAAAACGATCATATTCATATCACGTTCATCCTCCCTGTTCTGTTTCTGACGAGCGTCTAAATATCCGTCTGCTGTCAGTCTCTTACGCTGAGTCGGCGGGATCTCAGTTTGGGCGCTCCGCCTGCTCTGTGCTGTGCACCTCTAGTGGAAGAAGTTTTGGTCTACTGTTTGCATGAACTGGTTAAATATGTTTACATGAATGATGATCAATTAGTATAAACACACATGATTATTATTACTATGTTGTATTGAAAAATGATGTAATACTGTAACTTTGAGCTATATAATGTGAAGTGAGTAACACCAGAAGTAATGTTGTTGACAAAGTACAACACAGCACAGTGGACTTATCATTTGCATCGACTGTGATGGTCAAGTCTCGACCTGAGTGACATTTCAACTGTACTTTGTTTATTTACAACTAAAATGCATTTTATTTTCAGCCTGTTTTCTTGCCGTTGCTTATGTAGAATCTATTTATTCCTCTCTGATACCCAGACACAGGCAGAACAAAATACCCATGTCGTATGAAAGCGCCAGCCACAGTACAAAACATGGGGAAATTATATATTATATAATTTTATGTATATCACCTGTCTGCTGTGGGAGCAGCCTGTGCGAGCTCTACATTTGTCGCCCTGGGTAGATAAACTACAGCACTAAAGCCATACAGTGAAGTGGAGACATTTTACTGGGGATCCAGATATGTTGCCATTTAAAAAAATATACAACTCAGATGAAGGATGGCGATGTTTTGGCACAATATTTAATGTATAAAACATTCTCCCTGAAAATACTTTCATCCTGATATTAGTCATCCCATGCCATTGTTATTTTAAGGTTTGTCATGCCACAATGCCATATTATTAGTTAGCTGTAGAGATCATGAACCAATCCATGACAACTTTTGATGCCCACATAAATCCAGTTCCCTCGATCTTACAGGTCCATAAAACAATAACTGAAGGCAATCACTCTGGATTTACATGACTGTAATTGTGGAAAATATGCAAACTGTGTGTGAAGGGCTCCATGTTAACTGTAAGATAGCCAACGTTGATGACTTTGATAACCGAGCTATTATTCGTTTGGTGATGACCTTATATTGAACCTTTCCTGGGATTTGTTTCCACTTGGCTGTGTTTTTTTAAAAAGCTTATTTTACCCATTACAAACACATCTAAATACATAAAGAAACACATGTATATTATATATATATATATAAATATAAGTATATATTGTATATCCTTTTTTGTAAAAGCTGTTTTGAGCTACAAATGTATGGATGCAATGCATCATGGGTTATTGAACAAGTTGTAAAAAAATACAATGATTTGTACCCACAGAGATTTGATTGCAGGAAATGAAATTAAACTTCCTTGTCTATGCATTGTGTGTTTGGTCATTACGCAATAACTTTACTTTAGGATGTGAAAGTAAAACATTTAAACTGCGATGAACACAACTTACATGCAGATCACTGAATTAAAAGTGTACTTTACTTTGTTTTACACCTTTATATTCCTCATATTGTCATATTACATTTCAAAGATACAATGAAAGCAATGAATACGTGCACAATGTAATGCAACCTAAATAGCACCTACGTAAACTACAGTCTCAAAAATGACTACAACCATTATTTTTGGTAGTATTATCTTAATTCTTCTTGTATACATGGTATTCTTTATACTGATAAATAGGATTTTATAAGGAAATCTTCTCCTACCGTCATTCATAAGCAACTTAATGTACATGTTTTTTTTCTCTTTTCTGTTGATCATCACTGTGGAAATATAACAATGTGTCATGAGAAAATATTTAAACAATTTATTGTTGAATATATATTTTGTACGTAATTGTGATTGAAGGGCACACAAAGGACACAATAACGTCTCAATAGTCCCCTCAGTGTTACCTTGCCAGACAAATACCTGATTTCTTTACTAGAATACTGATGATGTTAATAAACTTCCCAGCATCATGAAACAGACTCAACATGGCTGTTTAAAACAAAGACATGCAGAGAGGTGAATACCCTTAAAGCACATTGTAAAATGTGTGCAGTAAAACATTGTCTCTCCTTATTATACTGACAACATAGAAACATATGCATCCTATTGATTATGGAAACAGTGGAAAGACCCTTCATTACAGACACGTAAAGATGCATATTTAACACAGATTAGGTGTAAATTATGTTTGTATTGTCTGGAAAAAGAAGAGTAAGCGACGATACATCTACAGCTGCAGTATATATGACACATCCAGCTGTTGAATTCAGCTATGTAAACTTAATGGTAATACTCAAGCTGAGCAGAATTATTTTTACATGTATCACCTTTTCCCAAAGGCTCATAGTGCTCAATACAATACATGAACAATACAATCACAAGTCCTAACAGTCACACTTCTTTTCCTCCTGCACCTTCCTCCAACACTGCAGTTCTTCTCAGTCTCTCTTTGACTCGGAGGAACTCTGGCCCCTCTCGTTGTTGTCCTTTGTCTCTCTCTAGCTGTAGAGGAACGCAAATGTTCAAACACAATGTGGATTCATATGTGTAGCCACAGTAAACAAGCAACATTTAATTAATGTCAAGGTTCAGAGCTAATTCTCTAAAATCAAAGGCCTTGAAGATCCACATAATGCATCGTTCTCAAACACAGGCAAAAATGTGTAAATGGTTTGGGAATTTTTCTTTTTATTGTTTATCACTTGATGTGATGTATTTTGGTCTATCAAACAGCATTCATGCATGCTGGATCTAACAGATCTGTGTTTCGTTTTTCTTTTAGGAGCACAGACTATCTACACTGCCCTCCAAAGGCCGACTGCAGAACAGCATGATGATCCACATAGACCACCAATGTCAATCATCTGTGAGGAAATATTGAGCATTTTCATATAACACAGTCATTCTTTTCTCTCAGAATAGATCATTTAATTTAATGTCAACCAATATGATACATTGGAAGTCAGCTGTGAGGAGATCCTTTGTGGAAATTAAGAAAAGAAAATCCTGCATGCAAACCTTTTCTAGCCTCTGGTGTCTTTTCAACAGTTCCTGATGAAGTGGTGATCTGTTCTTCTTTGCCTCTTCCTGATCTCTGCTCGCCTTCATCGTTTGTTCCCATCTCCTCTTCTCTAACACCTTCTGGAGTTCAGTTTTTCCTTCTTGAGACACTCTCCTGACAGACATATGGAAACAACGTTATGATTCATACAAACAATGAAAGAGAAGTGTGAGGGTTTACGAGTGTTAGTGTGTGTGTTTCCAACCTCTTGTGGGTCATCCGCAGTTCTCTGTGAAGCTCCTGGTGGCTCCTGGAGGCTGTTAAAGGGTTAGGAGGTTTTTGTGGTCTGATGAGGTTACTGCTATCCTCCTTACTCTGTTGTTGGAACGGAGGGTCTTGCTGTTCACTTTGGTGTGTCTGCATTACTGAGGCTGAAGAGAAAAGCATACAGTACATATTTTCCAAATATTCATTTTGGATGCAACTATTTTCTTGTGATAAAGTATTCACCATATCAGCTGCTTATGTTTCAATATTATAAACACATACAGAAGCAGCTTTTAGTGACTGCAGGATGATAAAGGGAAATAGCTTATTTGAGTAGACAGTGGTTACGACAACCCCCAAAACACCCAGATTGTATCTTAAATTCTGTACTCGCGTGACAACAACTCAACTATCTCCTTGTAAACTAACTCCATCGCATTTCCAAGGTCAATAAAAACTATTTTGCAGCACACTTGTGTGATATTATCTTACTCATATGGCAGATGGTGGAGTGGAGTGCTGGTCTAAACATTTGATCAGCTCATCAGTCTGACTAAAACATGCTTTTATGTGTGGTTCTGTATACGCTGACTGAAAACAAGCCACATGTCTTAACGAAGGGAGGAACACAGCTGTCTTCCATGCAGGTATTTATAATTCTCTCTCTTATATATTAAGACCTCTGGAAGCAAATGGATAACTTAACTTTTGCACAGAAACTGATATCACAAACTACAGCAACTACATCAAATACAATACAGTTGAAATTACCTGAAAACATTGGTATTAAACAATATGGAGAAGTAACATCCTGGGCACTGTGGAGTTGCCGTTGAGCATAGCACTAAACACCTAACTGATCTTGGCCTTGTGGCACCCCATCACTCTGACCACAATAATTAATGCATGTATGTAGGTCCTGTGCATGTGTGTGCATTCTGGGCCTGTGTGTGTAAAAAAAAGAAAACGAAAAAAATACTTTCCACATAGGGATTAATAAAGTACTTCTGCTTCTTCTTCTAGAAATGTAAAACCTCTGTAACCTTTGCTGGGTAGTAAACAGTAAAAACACAAGCTAACAGCACAAGCAGAGAAGGGGCAGAATGTCTTACATGTTACACAGCAATATCTGTGGGAGGTTTGATAATATGCATTAGCCGCCGAAAGCTGCAGGTCTCACCAGACCATTGAGGCGGCAGCAACAAAACCTCTAAGTGCATTGAAATGAACAAGTGTGTTTTGTTACTCACAGATTTGTTCACACAGAGACACCTACAAGCTCTATTAGTACCGTACATACCTCTGCACAGCTTCTTCCCAGAGTCACACAGAGAAAAAGGTCAAATGGTTTCTTGTGATAATAGATTTCTCACCAGACCCATTCAGGCATGTCTCTGGTGAATGTTGGAGATCTCTCTGTCAACAGAAAAAATCATTTACATGTCAAATATAATATAATATATCTCAAAGTTGTAACCAAATCTTTTTTTTTTAATATACAAGTGTGGAGAATAGTGCAACACTTGACCGCACTCAACAGAAATCTCTCAGTCAGGGCGCCAACGCGAGCAACACAAAGCCGCATTATGATGCTGACAGACAAAGCTCTAGTTCCACATGTCCAGTGAAGCGAGAGCTCTTACTGGTGAGGTGGAGGGCTGCCACCTCATTAATAACAAGGATCAAACAACACACAGTTTGATTCCCACTGAGATTCTCGTTTGCTAGTGTTTGAGCAGAATTAATAGTCGGGACAAGAGTTATTCCCCCTGTGGGAATGGACTGCTGAAAAAAGTGATTATTTCTGTGTTTGTTGTTAGATTAAATATTTGAATGAAGAAAAAATATGTCAAGCTATAGTGTTTGGCCTGAGCACAATCTAATTTAGTTACAGGTACCTTATCGAGCTATGTACATGTTAAATAATGTTTGTCGAGGCCTTGCCAATAGTTCCAGCGGCACCATGTCCGGGCATCTGGTACCAATGTGTTCATATAAAGTAATTTTCAAATAAAATGACGGTAAATTGTCAAAAAGGTGCAATCTAACTCAATCTAGGTATTTTAATGACAACTCTGCTGCTGGCTGCTGTTTGACAGATGAAGAAAGAGTCATGCTGTTTGGCAGAAGCTCAGACAGTGGACATTGTGTGTAGACGAATTAATACGACATGACAGGGAAATACTCTCCAAGGCCCATTCTCTGGTGTTGGCAAGGATTTTTTTATTGGATAAAGATTTGTGTTTGGTTCGAGCACTTGCTGTCTTTGGGATATAAACTGTAGAGATAACAATGACAGATACATCTACCGCAGGGAAATGGTTAAGTCCTGCCAAACAAAAGTTTAAATGTGACCAAGAATACATAATTAATACAATATTTGTCATTTGTGATGAGCCAGAACATAGTGTAGCAGTTGGTTTCTTCTTTAGTTTACAGAGCTTTAATCTTCTCAAACACATAATGCATTCCAAGAAAGTATCTTTTCCCCATGGATGCATTTGCTGGATCATCTTAATGAGACATGTGTTATGTGTCTCACAGAGAAAGACAAATGCAAATAAGGAATAAAAAAAGACACCTTTACCTTCTTTCCATGGGTGACTCCCATGTCCCCTGTATGAGTCCAGATTGAATATCTGCACAAACACCTCATGGGCTCACAGTGGACAGAGTTGCAATAATAATTTGAGGTAACTCTCTCTTTCTCTCACTCTCTCTCTCCCACCCCCTCCATCTCTCTCTCTCTCCCTCCTACCCAGCTTGGTCCCATGACGTCACGTTGCTGACGTTTCATTGCAGTATTTAAGTTGTTTTTGTACAATTATCTTAGAGAAACATATTAATTTGAGGCCATATTTAGAGTCTACACCGTTTATTTCGTCTTCTAGTATAACTTAATCAAGCAACTAATAAAAACATAAACCAACAGCTCCATGAGTCTCATTTGTACCCATCTGGAGCAGCTCCTTTTGTCTGAATACTTCTCTCATTGCAGATCTAAAAAACAGATCTAAAAAAAATGTAATACAATTCAGACCTTTTAAAAAACAGTGCTGTGTTGAAAATGCATTATACTGTTATTTTAGTGTTCCTCTAAACAGTTAATTACTGTACAATTTATTACGGGAGTGTAAAATGTAAATTTACAGTATGACACTGCTAGAAGCTAATGATTTAAAAAATAAAACCCCTGAAAATTGCTAGCATAAACAACTCAGACAAGATATGGCCTTACAATAGTACGTTTTTATTAAACCCATTGAAGTGTCAAATACAGTCAAACACAGTGATCACATTTTTTGCAAAATACAAGTAATAAAAGCACCATACAAAATTGCATTCATTAAAGCCAAGGCATCAAACGCATTCAGTAGTAAAAACATTTTCAGTAATTCAATTATTGTACAATACAATCAGACCAGAACTTTGAAGTCACTTTTTTATGAGTTATGATCATTAGTGTAATAGAAAGCGAGTAAAAGAACAAATCTGGAACTGCACATTTGAGACAACTTGATGAACTGAAATTTACACAATTTTGGAACTTGTTACCTTGAAAGGAAAAAATACCACCGGGATGAATGACTCTTTCCTTCCTCCTATATGGAGATGTGCTGTGGGCCGACTCAAAGTCCAGGAGGTTTGTTATAAGGGGGATTCACAGCTGCTGCCTTCTTCAGGACACCAGCTTCCCCTGGATGGCATTTGTCCCCCTTTCCCGGCTGAGACCAATGAAGCATCTATAAATGTAATAACAGAGAAAGCATATCTATATTATGTGCGGTATTTAAAGAGTATTCACACTCAATACTAAACCCTATTAGAATAAACAAATTCTAAATTAGATTTTAAAACATCAATAAGGGATCATATTGTACGTGGGAACTTTATTTTAACCTTCATGAACTGAACTTGAACTGAAATGAACACAATTTTGGAACTTGTTACCTTGAAAGGAAAAAAGACCACCAGGATGAATGACTCTCTCCTTCCTCCTATATGGAGATGTGTTGTGGGCCACATGAAGCTCCACTCAAAGTCCAGGAGGTTTGTTATAAGGGGTCCACATGGGGATTCACAGCTGCTGCCTTCTTCGGGACACCAGCTTCCACTGGATAATAAGGGATCATATCTTACTAGGGAACTTTATTTCAACCTTCATTTAACAGTAATGTAATCTAAATTAAGCTAACAAAGCAAATGCTATAGCATTAGCTGAAGTTAACATAGCCTCAATGTTAAATCAATTGGACCATGCTCACGTTAGCTAACTTCACTTACTTTGATTCAATATAGTGTGTATATATATATATATATATATGTATATTGTGATTGTGATACTGAAACGTCAAATTTCCGCACTCTTGAATCTGTACTTTTACTAAAGTAAAGGAGTACTTCTTACACCACAGGTGAAACAAAAAGGTTTGCAACAAATGAGCTTCCATGAAAAGAAACAAAATTAATAGATAAAAAAGGCCAAAACAGTGGTCTTAATTGACATTACTGTTAGTATGCCATTAATCTCATATTCTACCAATAAATAGTTACACAGTAGCCAATCACCTGCGTCAGTGTGTCAAACGTTTCCATTTCTTTCCATTCTTTGAACATTCCTTTTGCTTTATATATTATTATTATTATCAACAACATGACGAGTGAAGTTCAGTACATTTTATTTATAAAGTTTAGAATCACAAATGAAAGACTTGCCTCAGATATCTTTACAATTTGTACAACATTCTTAGAACCATGATTTGAGAGAAGGAAAAACTCCAGGAAGAGTGACAGAACAGAGATTAATACTTACATACTGATTGTTATTATACACACAGCAGACAGAGGTAGTGGTAAACACAATTCAATACATATAGTACATATCATTTTAAGTAAATATATAAAGGTAAGTTCTGGGTTAAACTATTTACACTCTTTGAGTGGCATGATTTTTGAATTTCTGAAATAGGTCATATTCTCCTTTTCATCACTAAGGTTCTTTAAAGTCAGTTGGAGTCCTCGGGATACAGCCGCCCATCTCCACCATCTCCGGCCATCCTTCGTAAACGTTGGTTGTCTCATTATTAACAGCTTGCTGACGAGTGAACAGGGAAGAGAACATTTCTTTTATCATGCTTTTTTATATATTTAAATGTTTCCGTATTTAAAAATACTTTTCTGACGCAAACAGGCTCACTAACCTTCTCAAAGAGGCTTTTGTTTTCTGTCCCTGCTTTCCCAGCAAACACCCAGCTGTCTCTCTGTTTTACCGACTTGATCAAAGTGCTTCCCATTCCGACGAACACCTCCCTCATCTCGTCTGTCATTCTGCCAAAAAGGAACAGAAAAGGGTCGCGTTGTGTGCTATGGAACCGCTTTAGCTGTTGAATCCTTGAGAATTGGACTTACTTTGGTGTCACATCATCAAACGAGGCCACCAAGACAATCATTCCAGGTTGTATCTCCTTCAGGTACGCCAGGATGAATTCTGCATCTTTTGTTCAAATTAATACAAATAAATACAAAAAAACATAACTTTAAGGTTTCAATAAACTTTCAAAATTTAAAAGAAGATTCAAAGTTTACAAAAAAACAGAACTTACTTCCATAATCCATATTAAGGTAGCCACATTTTTCCACTTTTCCATTTTTACCTGAGATGGAACCACCACAAAAACACATTTGGTTGTCAACAACTGCACCTGTTTTTATGGCAGTGAAGCAATTAAATGATCTGTTTCATGAGCACTATCCTCTCATTTAATCTGTTGATGAAGATCCTGTTTTAATCCAGAATAGCTAATTATTAGACCTTTAGGTAAGATTGTTTAATCAACTGCTGGTTTCAATGTCAAAACTTCAAAGCCCAAAACTATTACACATATGAATATTTTAAAGAATTGTTTAAGAAAGTATACATTATATACACAGTATATTATTTATAGAACAAAATCTGTCAGTGTATTCCTACTCACCATTTACCACCACAATGTTCAGCCCTAGTCCCACATTATTCAACATATTACTCATAATGCTGTTGAGATACAGATACAGTTGAGTTTCACTCAGTCACACACATTTCCATCCTTAGTTATGTCCAGTAATACCGTATCAAACACGCACATTTTACCATCGAAACAGATCTTTGGTCCAACAACATTAGCTGCTCCGCTGCTGATTCGTAAAGCGAAATGGTCAGACGGACAGACTCTGGTGAGGCTGCACTTATGCCCAGCAGTTGTAGCTGAATATGCAAGAGAAAAGTACTTCTGATCATGAAGGAAACTACACATACAGTTAATGTGGAAGTCATGTTATGTTAAAAAATACTTTCACAATTTAATTTACCTTTTGTGAATTTTGTTTTGATTTGGTCTTTGTCATCAAACCCTAAAATACAAAATTGGAGGCAGTGTTAATAAAACGAGGCAAATAAAACAAAATGAGAAGAGGTCGTTCAGGATTTATGATGTAATAAGTCGAAATGAGCTCACCAAGAATATATCCTGCTTTCTCCAGAGCATCAAATGAATTGATGGAAACCCCCCAGGTTATAAGGAGGACAACACTTACAGCAGCAAGAAGCACAACAGCTGTCAACCACAAAGAGATGAAGATTGGCAGAGATACAAACAAAAATACCTGTTTTTGAAATAAAGTGAAATCTCACCTTGATTTCTCATATCGGCAAAAACTCAGAGCTTCCAGTTCCCAAAGCTAAGAGCTGAGACCGTTAAAATGGCCTTCAAGTATTTCCTGTGAACAAGAAATATTGTATAGAGACAGCAGAGCTTTGGCGTCATCTCATCTGTGGACATGCACTCTGATAATTCCTCCAACCATGTCTGACAAGGTTGTTTGGATATGGAAAAATAAAACAAAGCAGGCCCTCCTTGTACTATAAAAACCAGGATGTGGCACTATGCATGCACAGCCACTGATAACTAGAAAAACAAGTAACTCTCTTTTACAAAGTCAAATATGGGAGCAGTAAGAGATACACCTTGTGGTGAACAATGCGTTTTGCAAACAGCAGCTCATGTGCTAAACAAACATCTGAAACCGGGAGAGGGAATGACTCAAAGAGGAGAAAAAAAGATCATAAGCTTCATATTTCAAATTGGATGTGTAAACGGGAAAGACAATATGTTCAACAAATACTGTCATTTATCTGAGTTTTCTATTTGTATGTACATTTTTTGTAAAACCCATGTGATGTGGGGTTATCTGTTTATTAAAAAAATGTTCCAGATGATAGAATAAAAGGCCAAACTCTCACTAAAAGCAAATACATATGCATTAAATAGGAACAAACTGAATCTGAAAAGAAACTACAAACAAAAGAGAATTCAATTTAGAAAAAAAAGGTATCATTATTTCCCTTGTGTTACAGGTAAATGCCACTGAGATTAAAGCTTGTTGTTCAAAGCAAACCTGGCTAAGAGGGAGTTATTACAATAAACACAAAATAAATAAGCCAATGGTGTGTTTGTCAAGACATTATTAATTTAAATCCATACTTGGATAACACAGTTTACACAAGAGTTAGTCATCACTGAAAAGCATGTTCAAGGACCCACTTGAATAATAAATGCCACATGGGGTTATTCCTAATACATATTTTCCACATGTTAATCCCAGAGGCCAAGCCCTTGTGCCACTAAGCTTCTGCTCTGCTGATCCTTGAGCAGTAGCTAAGTCTCAGCTTTCACCTGCCTGGAGGGGTCCAAACTAAAATAGCATTTGCAGGCAGTAATAAACTGATCTTATGACTGTTATTGAAGTTACTGTGGCCTGATCATAATACGGTCATAATTTATTCACCAAGACACAGTTGAGTAGCTGATTAGGGAATTAAAGCATCTGTGTGGCCATATCATGCAAATGAACCACACACATAAAGATGGCTGACAAATTACAAGGACAAATGAAATATTTTCAGTTTGACCTGTTTGTTATTGCAAAAACTCTTTCCTCCATCCATCCAAACCTTGTTGAATTTGGGCTGTTACTGTCACATATGAGGGGATTTGCATTATAGCAGCGTATATTCACAGCATCTTAGCTCTTCATATTCCTAACATGGTGTAATACTAAAGAGAACCAGCAGAGGGTCTATGTGTACCACATTTTACTGATAAGAGGGAACATTATACATTCAGAGAAACATTTGACTAAATAACATTACACAAAATATCCTTGCTTTTACCTTCTTTTCGCAAATACTGTGTACGTTCAAGCAATAATAAAACACAAGTAGAGATGCTCTTCAGAAAAGAGACAAATAGTGAATTACACCAGTTGGACAGAACAAGGACAATCCAAGCAGATGGCCAATACATCAACCAGTACACAGGATGAATAGATATAATTTGTACACCAAAATATAAATATATATACGCAGTAGTCATCACTGACATCATTCACACCATCATCAGTAACCGTAGAGCAAAACCTGCAATAATACATTCACTTTAATCTCCTAATCAATCTCATAGCAGAAGAAAACAGATTGATTATATTGCTTAATTTGTTCAATCATACAAACCCAAATTAAAAGACAAACCATTGTGAAATGATTTTCTGATTAATGATTTATCAGTGCGAGCTGACACCAGTATCCTGTGACGCTGACGTTATCCCAACAATGTTCACTCGTGACTTTCTAGCATGTGGAGCTGCAGGTTTTCTTTTATTTGTGGGAAATAGATACGTCTACAAATATCATGCAACATCACTCAGCCTAAAGTCCATTAAAGAGTCGGTGGACTCTGAACGCCCAGCAAATTTATTTTAAGTGGGTTAACGTTAGCATGAAAATGGAAATATATTTCAAAGCAAACAACTGGCCAACTCGTAGTTAGTGTGACTACGTATAGCTGCAAGTCAATTGGGGAGCTCCAACCTCCATGTGACGCTATGTAGCGACCATATATTTCATAACTGCTGGATAATGATACTGAATGATTGCAATAATTGCCAACGATTTGCACGTATTAACTTGCCAGTGAATTAAAGCTACAACCTGTTTTTTATTTCTTAATTTGGTATATTTAACCACATTTAAGCAACATTTTATGTTGTTGCTGATGCTTTATTACATAGCAAATACACTACTCTGATTACCTCTCGCTGTTAGCTGTCAGCACGTTTACAATAGTTGGTACTGTTAGCGCTGTTAGCACTGTTAGCTGCAAGCCGCTGGCTCAGCCTTATCTCGTATTTAGCACATTTGAATAAACAATTTTAACGCTGATTGAGTTCGTTTACATTCATAATGATCATTTTGGGGGAAAGACTTTGGAGGGAGGCCTAAAGGGACGGTCAGTGTTGCCGACTTCCTGACTTTCTCCAGAGATTTAGCCGCTTTTGGAGCTAGTCCTGCTAACACTTTAAGAGTTGGCAAAACTGGGCTGGATTTAAAAAAAAAAGTAAAATGTGACCTACTCAAACTTTAATCGTTTAGGTTAGTGTTCACTTAAAAAAGCCAAACATTTGCTTGTTCTAGTTCTAAAATGTGATAATTTGTTGCTTTTTCTTGTCTTAAAATATATTCAATTTAAAATGTTGGGATTTTGTACTGTTGTTTGAACAAAGCAACACATCTGATAATGCCATCATGGGCTGTAGGACAATGTGATGGGTATTTGCTCAGTATTTTCTGAAGTTGTGTGGAGCAAATTATGTTTTCATTATAAAATAGAAAGAATCATTAGCTGCAGCCCTAAAGCACACAATTCATCCACAAGAAACTATTGTTAAGTCCGGCCATTTGCATCCCGGTCTGAGATTTATTCCAGAAGATCCTGTAAGGAGGGGGAAAAAAAAATTACAAAATGACATGTGAAGTGATAAGGAAAGTTACAGCTGTGTCAGCTTGCACAGTGGCACAAAGGACAGAGAAAGCTGCAATCAGGGATGATGCACCGACCTCGTCTGACTCCTCTCCGACTGTGCAGGGCCCCCTGTCGCCTTCACCCTCTGTCACTGCTGAACCCTCGTCCTCCAACCGACTCAGCTGTGAGTATCTGTATCTTGCCTCACTGAAAGAAAGTTATGTGACAGATGTGTTGTTACTGCAATACGATTTTTGAATAATTGTGTTCGGGCTCATTAATAAAGTCTACTTACTTGACTGGGAAGCAGTATCTTCGGATGATCAATAGAGCAGCAAATATTGCCGCCAAAGAGACGAAGATCACCGATGCAATAACCCCGGGGTGAAGCCTTAACCCGGCCTAAAAAGACAAATGAATCCATTGAGATCCAACAGTGGGGTAGTTAAAGAGCCCATAATCGTAACAGCGCAGTTCATGATGTGTGGCTCAGATAAAAAAGGAAATACGGGTAGGCGATATGACAGTTGAACAGCGTGTGTGTTATGGATCACGCTGATGTATGACCCAACAACTCAACAGCGGGGGTGTGAACCACAGGCCAAGCAGGACTGATTTTGACAATAAATGATCACTCACTTCAGAACTATGATCACAGGGCAATATCTCTAATATCAGAGCTATGTATAAGATCATACGTTCGGAGTAGAGTGGGAGAACTTCAGGCTTTGGAGTGATGAATAGGATTCACACAATCTATCTAAAGGTTACAATTAATCACACACGAGGAGCCGTCAGATACAAAAGATGAGATGAGATATCAACTAATTTGTAACGTATCCACATTATTTAGTAACATGAATACATTTTTGTCATTCCGTTAACCTTTGCACTTTGAAAGCATCTTTCAATGCCAGATAAAGACAGACGTGTAGCTTCCTATAGCATTAATCAAGCATATGCAATCACTATTATTATGTAAAATAGTGAACATTGTGCACTAAGGATAGAAAAATAGCTCCCCCTGGCCCTTAAGTGTATCCAAATGTAATAACCATGATATAAGTAATTATAAATAATAAATAACTAAATAATAACAATAACATCCATATTTCTGCTTCCACATACCGTATATTTCAAGTTGAACATAATATATGCAGTTTCAATATTAGGGGCTCAGCAAAACCTAATGACAAACCATTTTGGCATTACGATCATAGGAATGACTTTACGTATTGTTGCATGGTCACGTGTTATGTCCACATAATAATTACAACCACGGCCGTATTTTTGACGGATCAAGTTGCTGTATTGCTTCTCATAATTACCTGTGGCTGTTGTGTTGACATCCTTGCGAATTTAAAGCTTGGTTAACCTACTTTCATTGTGAAACAATAAAGCTCAGTACATGATAACCTATTTAATTATAATCAAGACCCAAAACGAAGGGGAACATTTCAATTATTCAATACAACTGTTTTTTTGTCTGACTGTAACCGCACAGGGTCAAACGCAGTTGTTTACTTCCTGGTTGCTCTTACCTGTTGACGAGCGATATTTCCACGCCCACTTTCGGGAAACGTCATGTGACGGATAGTGTGTATCACGTGGCTCTCGGGCGAGACAGTATTTGTGGTTGCAGTTTTTCTTCTGCATCTAATACATTATGAAATCATTTTTTTTTATGAAAGTCTCAACTTCCTTTATTTTTCAGAGAATTGAGCATACTTCCGTTTGTGATCTCCTTGGAAAAATTCCTGGCAAGCATAAAAAAATAAAAACAAAAACTATATATTGCCGCTGCTTAAATATGCATCAATCTGAAGGATTTATTGGAACTTAAGTAGCAAGGTATATAGCTATTATTTTTGTGCAAATTATGAGTAGATTTCTTTGACAGTTTATATATTGCAATGGTGTAAACTTTCTGTCAGTATTTGACAAAAAGAAGTGCCCTGATCTGGGCCCAGTATGCAGGCTGCATGGGGCAACTGAATGCTCAGCCATTGATCCAGTTGGGGTTATTGTTTGATTAAAACTACAGGATATCACAATTGATAAATTAATGTGGGCTTACCTCTCATTTCATTATACCCCTGCCACTGTGAAGCGACAATTCATCTGAGGCTAAAAATGATGAATCAATCTCGTATCAGCCACTCATTAGGTGTGATGAGGGTTTTGGCAGGATTGATGAAAAGAACTCCCCGTCTGGTGTTACTGTTGGTTACATTATGAAAAAAAACATCTAGTACAGGTTCACATGTTAGGACTTCAACATTTGATTAATAAATACATTCAAAATCAACCATCTTCTTTCATAATTTTTGCTTATCAGGCTATTAAAACAGGGAAAGTACAGCTCTGTCCAACTCACCTTACTAGGACACTTAATGACAATTCACACATTGAATAAGCAACATGGTCATTTCAATTCATATTTATTTCAAACAATATATCCAAAAATATATTTTAAAGTACTTAAAAAAAGAAAAGAAAACAAATTATGATAACTGTTATACTAATCCAAACAAAACTTAAATGTCAGAAATCTTCTTCATCAAAAGAAACTCCAGGAAGTTAATTCAAAAGAATGACATATTTATCTGCTAGCCAAGAATTCCGAAAAGACTCTTTCTACGATCAGATGTGCTACTGAAAGGGCAACGACTCAATTTATTGCAAAAAGCTTGTGTCTTATTTATTGAGTTCCTCTCCCTTACATACTAGCATGACTATTTATGGAGACACATATCTCCTGTTAGTTTCACAAGAACAAAAGCAGCAAGATTTCTGTGAATGGTGTATTCATATAGGCCTCAAATAGGGATGATATCATTCATACACTGTCAATAACTTCTGATTTATTAATTTAGATTCTCTCAAGCTTTGAGTCAAGCTAGTTCATAGTACTTCCCAGTCTTTGGATCGATGTAGCAGTTCAGGCAGGGATCATAGAGCAGATTCAAATACTCATCCTCCTTCTCCTCTTCATGCACAGACTCGTCCCGTTCTGCAATAATGCAAGATGATCACTCTGCAACTTTGATAGTAATTGTTCAAAACATTCATATACAGTGCATTGGAAATTCAAATACATTACATTTGAACAGATTAAAAAAATACATTAATGTAAAATGTATATTGTATTTTCTATGTATAGTAGCATAGCTATGGCAGATATGAGTAAGGGCCTACTCTATCAGCTGTTGCAGGAATGAAATGACAAGTGAAGATGGTGAGGTGACCTTCAGACTCAGGTGGATTTAAAAGTTTTCTGTCGCTGCCATTTTTTCTCTCATCAATCATGACTTAAGACACCCAGTCCCTGTACCACATTATGAAGCTGTAAAGAGATTCTCTGTAATCCCCACTACTTTAAAGTGCGAGAATTTAGCCGTTAAATTGACAGGCAGTTAAATGCTAAAAAGGTTATGGAATGCTCCAGGAGGAACCTTTTATCTTATCAGAACTTCGGCGACGATAATGAAAACTAATTATAAGACACATTGTGTAAGAGGTTTAAAAATGATGTTGTAAACTGAAAGGTTTCATCAATTAACCTTGTCGATGTGTCTTGGGGGTACAGACCTGTAATGAGCCTGTCTCTTTTGACCTATGGAGTTATGGAGGACAGAGAGCTCCACACTTATGGGTCTTTAACCTTAATTAGATACAGTTTCACATGCTTTCCCACCATGTTGAGTGCAGTCTTTGGGTGGAAGCTTTGACACCGTTGAATGTCTCCATTAGTTCTATGCATCTGCCCAATTAGTGTGGTTAATGTTAAGGAATTGTATTGTTTGCTGTCTGAGTGTAAAGGACATAATAGGGTGTTAGGGGGCAAAAGGACAAAAATTAAGGTTACTGTACCTCCGATTATATCTTCTAAATTGTTCTGAGTGTTGCCTGACCTTCTCCGCTGACTGGGAGGCATAATGGGAGGGTTAAGCACGTTCGTCCACTCCCTAGGGAAAAGACCATAAAAGCTCACAGTCATGACAACACATGCCATTACACACACCATCCTACTGTACCGTGCCCCTCAAATTGCCTCCATATGACATTTTAACAATGAAGTCCCATCATCGTGTGATCTCACAAGCCCATCTAAGCCGCCATTGTCCTTGAGGCACTTCTCCTGCACACTTAGGCTCACCGCCTCACAGTTTTACCTGAAGGATCATTTATTAGATTTTGACTCAAGCTGCGATTTCCAAGTGTCCACATTCTGGCCTGGAGTAGATATCTTAACCTTGCCTGTTTCTAAGGGAGCAGGACTTCCTTTCTCTCTAAATGAGTTTATCTTCCCCGACTGAGAGCTACACAGGCTACAACTATACATCTATCATTTTCCAGTAAAGTGCAACACTGCTCTTTTAGTATGGAGCAACAGATTAGAGGGAGACAAAAAAATGCCACAAGATGAATTATTACTTGGAAGCACTGCAATATTCACTTGTTCAACTGAATTCATAATAGTCAGTTACGCAATTATCCATTAACATCTTTCGCCTCTGGAGATACCATCTCATAAGTGCATATCACAACATATTTAATGAGGTACTATAATCTTCTTCTGTATGGCATTTAGCTGACAGCAGACAATTCAAACGTTCATTATCAATGATTGATAATGTCACTCACTCTGAAAAGAAAGTACATTCACTAACCCCATTATAGTATGTTGACTAGACTAAAATTGTAAAATGTTAATACTTTCAGCAGGCTACGTTCAAAAGATTTACATTTTGATTATATTTTCTGATTAACTTTAGTGTTAAAAGACTTAATAGGATGTTGGTTTTAATGGGTGCCATTGAATCCCTATTTTCATCACTTTTAGTAAATACTATAATAACGTAGGTATATGTACATTTAATGACATGTATCTGGAACTAACTGCACCAGTGAAGTAAAAATACAATAGATGACATAGCTACTTTAGAGACCTGTTTTATGGTTTGTCACAGAAACAACATTGTAACAACTGTATAAAAAAGTAAAGGTAAAATGTAAAATTCACAGCTTTCAATTTAATAACATCTGAAATAGCTCTTCACATACGTGTTCAGGCACTATTGTTACCAAGGATTAAATTATTCCTCGAAAAAGAAAAAAAGAAATGCATGGATCGGACCATGCCGGTCGATCCTCTATTTCTCCAAGCAGCATTTAAGCCTGAATAAGAGATTTCTTCATTTTTAAACCAATGCCTTTAAAGTGACCAAGTACATTATCTTTACTTAGGCTCTGATTTTGCTTTCTAACAAAGGCATTTACCATACATTAACACCCCTTTGATTGTGTGATAGGCAGGAACAGAATACAAAAGTTAATGAAAGCGATTTTCAAGGGCAATGGCTTCTACAGAGCTGAAAATTGAACTTCAAATGCTAAAAGGAACTTGGAGAGAGTGAATCAATTGTTAAGTAAGTATTAATCAGATACGGAAGAACCAGTCGTTAGTTTGATTTAATTTGAGTGAGAACACTGATTTTGCACAGTTATATTATAGTCTATAGAAATTAAGCTTTCAAAATATCTCCCAGTAAAACATTGTCATGGCAACTCTGTCTGACATCCTGGCAATTGTACTGCATTTCACAATTAGTATTATTGTTAAAATCAACAATTTCCACATCCCGATTAGGCTGCTTAAGAAGTTTGAACTTAGAAGATAGCACCTCTAGATATGATCAATGTATCTTTACTAACAGGCCATGGACCACAGTCCTTCAAAGTAGATGTAATTAAACATATTTTTAAGAAGCCTACTCTTGATCCAGAGGTGTTGGCTAACTACAGACATATTTCAAACCTTCCCTTTCTCTCTAAGACCTTGAGAAGGTAGTTGCAAATTAGTTGTGTGACTTTCTACATGCCAATAGTTTATTTGAGGATTTTCAGTCAGGATTTAGAGTGCATCATAATACAGAGACAGCAATGGTGAAAATGACGAATGACCTTCTAATTTCATCAGAAATTTGTTTGGCATAAAAGGAACCACACTAATCTGGTTTTAGTCCTATAATATAAGATTGATCCCTGTTGGTTTATGTAAACAATGAATCCTCCATGCACACGACAGTTTTTCACAGAGTTCTGTGCTTGGTGCAATTTCACCTTATATATGCTTCCATTAGTCAACATTATCAGAAAACACTCCATGAACTTTCATTGTTATGCAGATGATACTCAATTATTTCTATCGATCAAGCCAGATGAAACCAGCCACTTCACTAACTTCAAGCATTGGATGACCTGCAACTTCCTGATGTTAAACTCAGACAAAACTGAAGTTATTTTACTCGGCCTAGAACACCTCAGAAATCAATTATCTATTGATATGGTTTCTCATGATGGCATTGCCCTGACATCCAGCACCACCGTAAAGAATCTCAGTTATCTTTGATTACGTTATGTCCTTTAATTCCCACATAAAATTAATTTCAAGGACTTTTTTTTTTTTACCTTTGTAACATTGCAAAAATCAGGCACATCCTGTCTCAAAGAGATGCAGAAAAATGTGTTCATGCATTTGTTACTTCTAGACTACATTACTGCTATTCCTTATTAGCAGGTTGCTCTACCAAATAAGAAAATAGATCATATTACTCTGCCCTGGCTCACTGTGAAATCCAGAATCAAATATAAAATCCTTCTCCTCACATACAAAGCCTCAATTGGCATGGCACCTTCATATCTAACTGAGTTTATATTACCCCACTAGATACATTATAGTACCAAATTACCCCACTAGAGAGATTATAGTACCATATTACTCCACTAGAGAGTTTATAGTACCAAATATCCCCACTATAGAACTTATAGTACGATATTACCCCACTAGAGAGCTTATAGTACCATATTACCCCACTAGAGAGCTTATAGTACCATATTACCCCACTAGAGAGTTTATTGTACCATATTACCCCACTAGAGAGCTTATAGTACCATATTACCCCACTAGAGAGCTTATAGTACCATATTACCCCACTATAGAGCTTATACCATATTACCCCACTAGAGATTATAGTACCATATTACTCCACTAGAGAGTTTATAGTACCAAATTACCCCACTATAGAACTTATAGTACCATATTACCCCACTAGAGAGCTTATAGTACCATATTACCCCATCAGAGAGCTTATAGTACCATATTACCCCACTAGAGAGCTTATAGTACCATATTACCCCACTAGAGAGCTTATAGTACCATATTACCCCACTAGAGAGCTTATATATTACCCCACTAGAGAGCTACACTCCCTGAATGCGGGGCTACTTGTGGTTCTCAAAAGGTAGGATGGTAGCCAGAGCCTCAATTATCAAACTCCTCTTCAGTGAAACCTCTTTTGTGTCAGTCTGGGAGGCAGACACACTCACCACATTTAAGAGTAGACTTTCCTCTTTGATAGCGCTAATATTTAAAGCTGGCTCAGGGTTGCCTTGGTCCAGCCCTTAGATATGCTGCTATTGGCCAAGACTGCCGGGGGACTTACAAGGATACACTGAGCTCTTTTCTCTTCTTCTCTCTCTCCGTCTGTATATATTCATGTCTTATTAATGCAAATTACTAACTTTGCTCCTTCCCCGGAGTCTTTGTGCTTTCTCGCCTCACAGGTTTTCATGGATCGTGGTTATGTTTGGACCGTGATTGTGCCTCCTGCCGTGGCCCTGCTGACACCCACTGCTAGTATCATTATTATTATTAGTCACATTACTATTGACTGATACTATTAATGCTTTTATTATCATTATTCTATTGTATCCACGTATTGCCATCGATATTCATTATTACTAATAATATAATGATAATTTATATCATGTGCATTGAATGTGTTGTAACTCTATTTTGTTGTTCCTTTTTTGGAGTGTTTTTCCTGTACCGTTGTAAGGTCCCGGGACCGAAGATTATATATGTGTACAGATTGTAAAGCCCTTTGAGGCATATTTGTGATTTTGGGCTATACAAAATACATTTAATTGAATTGAATTGCTACTCAAGGTCTCTGTGACAGTCTGATTTGTGGTTTCCCATATAGTATACCAGCCAAAGTGCTTCACATGCAAAGACACATGTTAATAAAAATGCTAGAAAAGCCCTGGCAACATTAAGCACTGCAGCAGGAGCATTTAAGCTGTCAAGGAAACTGTAGATCTCAAAAGCGAGAAAACCTTGCAATGATTCTCAAATATAACCATGATAGAATTTACTGTCAGAGTGTCTCAGAATGCAATGCCTAAAAGAAAAGGAACAAAAAACAAAAACAAATCCTGTGCAGCTGGTCTTCTGATCTGTAAATCAAGGCTTGCTTCATAGTCTAATTTCAGAAGTACAGCTGTGGATGCTGTAGTTCTGTGGGAGACAAGTCGGGGAGCATGTTTGAGTTAGCTCTAAATAGTAATGTTCATTTCAGTGGACATTCAATCAAACAGCATAACCCCAATGAATATTTAAAGAGCCCCAAAACACGTTAGGTTTGAAATATGAACATTTCTAAATATATGGGAGTCTACACATGTTCACAACAGGCTACCTCACTGTTCATCAATAAATCAAAAGTGTTAGAGAAGAGGTGGTTGCATAATTTGAGTAGAGGACCTATGATGCAATCCCTTTGTCTTCTCTTGTAACATGCAGCATCGTGTACACCAACATAGAGGAGATGTGCAGAGACAGGGCTCAGTGGGTTGATGGAGGGTTTCTTGAACCCTTCGAGGGCAACCAAGGTATCTGGATCCATCCAAATGCTGACATGTTCAGGTCTTGAAATGGATATACAGTTCTTGTAAGCCTTTAGATACTGTCCTAATGGTAATGTGTGATATTGTATTATCAATGATAGTGATGAAGAGTTTCTTCTAACTTGTCATCAACATATTAAACCTGCCTCCAAGAGATATTTGACTATTCGAGCCTAAACTCAAAGCTAATTTTCCTTGCAGGAATATATAATAAAATAAAACTGACTGATTGTCAATTTGGGAACTTTTCAGAACTATATTTCATCTCGTCTTGAAACTTAAGAAGCCAATTTACCTTAATTTAAAGAAAATAAATTCCACTACCAGATAATCTTTCACTGTTACATTACAGCAATCTGTAATGTTCAACACACGACAGAACGTATTTTCAGACAAAGTGTTGTAATTTGCCTTTTTGATTTACACACTTTCTCTCAACTTTCTGAGCTACACAATGTATTGTTTTTGTATATACCTGTAGTTGATATTGGATACACTTTCCCCCAAAATATCTGTTGAATAACTATTCAACTTTTACTATAAGCTAATGTATGACATATGTATGACATGTATGAAAGATGGGGCTCTCATCTCATTTATGTATTAAGACCGTAACTGCGACCTGAAGCATTTATTTATCCTTCAAGTACATTTTTTTTTACAATACGCATGGAAATTTGAGGTTGATGCTCAATAAAGTCATGACATGAAACCGCAATTTCTTGGTTGAAAAGCAATAGAGCCATTGAGCACCAAGGTCGGGACTAGCGCCGAGATGCTGTTAAGTTGTCAATCTGTGTGCTTTAGACTACATTACATGTTTCATATCTAAAGTCATGATGCCCCCATTTCGGAGAAGCAGACAGTACTCATTATGGAAGCAAAGTAATGTACTGCTTTGGATGGGTGCAGCAGCAAGAAGATGCATTTTAACCGTAGATTGTAAATAAGAAGTGGACGCAGTCGTGATGTCACCCATTGGTTTGTGGACTGCCGTTTTGAAGCCTTGATTTTGGGCGATTCAGCTATCGCCATCTTGGATTACTGACTTCACCATCTTGTTGTTTTGCATCCAGTGAACGGAAGTGACCATATTTGGAACGCAGAGGAGTAACGTATGGCGAATGCAGCTCTTGTAGCGGCAGCCACTTGTCAATCACAGTAAGCCCGCCGTAATGCACACAGCGCTTTATGATCCATTTTACTCTAAATGGGACCATATTTTACGAAATGAACATCATGCAGTATTGAAGAAGACTGGAAACTAGCGATTGAGACCATAAACTTATGAGGAAATACATTGAGTTTTCTGATAGACTTCCATATATTATCAGAATCAGAATCAGCTTTATCAGCATTTTCTGATAGACTTCCATACATTATTACATTACATTTAGCAGACGCTTTTATCCAAAGCGACTTACATGCTATACAGTAGACCGTAGACACAGCAACGGTGAGCAATTAGGGTTAAGTGTCTTGCTCAAGGACACAACAACATGAACTGGCTGAGCCAGGGATTGAACCACCGACCCTCTGATCGAAAGACAGACTTGCTAACCACTGAGCCACAGTCGCCCTTTACAGTTGCCCATACGATCTGACTGACGAGTGCTGGCCAGTACAAATAATGCACATTTTAAGACACGTCGGCATTTATTTTACTCAGCAGAACCAGAGGTTGCCACCTATTTTAAAACCTATGAAAAAAACGCACTTAAAAAAAATCTATATCAGTTTAGGTGTACCCTATATTTAGAATATTTTCTGATTGGGAACTGAACTGAAAGTAAAACAGATCTATACTGTGATTGTTTGTTTGTTGTTAAAAGGCTACTGGCTTTGAATAGAGCTTAGATAAGTTTTACTTTTAGTTAATTTCCCCCTTTGGAATTTTAAACATATTGTACATTTGAATGGATATTGATTCTTTTAGGTGAGCCTATCTTTAAGGAAGCTACAATAGGTTTTGCAGCTGCCCCCTTCCACAGAAGTGCATTGCTTTGGTCCTTTGCTGGTACCCTTCTCTGCTTCTCCGAAATGGGGTCGTGGCGACCGTCATCTACTGAAGATAATATACTATGGATAAGTACATCATAGAACCTCACTTTAAAAGACCTGAACTATCCCTTAAAACCTGAGCAAAACACGTATGATGGCATTGATTGCAAGTGGAGTGGAAGCAATATTAGACCGGGCATGGAAATGGTGTGGAACATGGATATCAGACAATGAAAATGCATGACAAAGTCTGAAAATGTGTCCACTTTGAAGATTCCTTCCAATCATTTGAATGCGTTTTTCTGAAAGTACGACAGGTATGAATGGTAATAATAACAATAATGTGCCTAATTGCTTCCAGCCTTCACAACCAATAATTTTCACTTTTGAAGCATTTATGGGAGAAGAAAACTACAGTACCTGACATACACTCAATTTATTCAGATTCATGTGAGCAAGAAAAGCCCCAATTTGCATATCTATCTGACAGTTGACCTTTAGCCTTAATTCTGCAGTCACTGCAGGTACCATCTGATTGTGAATTTCAGGGTGAGCTTCATGTACATGCTGCCAAATACAAAAAGAAGGCTACATTAGGCCATTTTCTGTCAGACATTACATGAAATACATCAGTGTGGCTTGCACTTTTCTCAAGTGTTATCACTTCTACTTACCAAGAAGTTGGTGGAGACAGCATGTTTTTATTTTTAAAGAGAACCCTCTATCCATAGCTTGATCTTCATGCACAACATATAAGTAACATCTCAAAATGTGTGGTTTCTATTCACAGACTGTGTTAAACATCATACATTCACATCGTGGACATATGACATATGCTTTCTTACCTGAGGTTTGATTGCAGAAGGGGGTTAATTTCCTTCTGATAGTGGGGACCTTGATTAGCTGCCTTGATCAGCAATATAAGGAGAAAGTCAAAGGTTGTATTACAAATTTCACCAAATTCTCATAACTCACGTAGCAGAGTAGCTCAAGAGCAGGGTGTTTTTAAAAATGATTAGCAGTATTCAGTTAAATCTCCATTAAATTGTAAAGACCACTGAGTGATCTATTGGGGCAACAAAGAATATAATGTACGCTCACAGCACTTCAGAACGACCTATTTCATTCAATGTAGGCCAGTGATGAAGGCTGTTACCAGACTACTACTTAAGCTTGATTGCTTGACAAATGATTGATGTCTCTCAAAAGAAATTCTGCATGTTTTGACATATAAACTGTCACAGGGATTACAACGTTTTGTGGAGAGACAATCAACTCAGTTGCCCAATATCACATATAGCCATTGAAAGTCATTGACATTTACAGGTACACATCAAACACATTGTCCAAGGACAAGGAATATTTTCTCAATGTTGTTAGTTCGACAACAAATTAATCCTAAAGTCTCTACAGTTTAAGAAAATTTAAAAGAGTTGAAAAATGCAGCCAGTTGAGGTCTTGAAAAAAAAAAAAAAAAACCCTCTATGTTGTGTGCCATATTAAATGGCAAGTATAAAACATCCCTGACTTTCTGGCAAACCTTTAAAAAAAAAGTGACATTCTTTGACTGAGGTATAAGATAATGGTTTCACATTCATTATATAGTAATATTCAGCTGTATGAAACACAAGTGCATTATCCTCTCCATCTTGTCAAAGCTAAAGACCATATTATAGCCTCAGGAGGGTATTTAAATGTGGTGCCTGTTTAAAGGCTATTTCGTTACATGGCGTTGATGAGGAAGCAGTCATGCCGAAGCTGTAGTCTTTGCATTGCTTAAGTAAATGTTGAGCTGTCTGCACACCGCAGTGCTTCCTTTATACAATCCTCTTCTAAAAATGAGACGTGACCTTAAATTGTACCCTGTGGAATTCTGCAAGTAATATGTACTGATGATGATAGTTACCCGTCTTTATTATTTTGGGCAGGTAGGAGCTAAACCATTTCTGTACTCAATCTGTGATATTAAACCCAGTGCCTCAAGTGTAATATAAACTTGCATGAATTACAGAATCAAAGGGATTAGACATACATAATTAGACATACATCTGCTGCTTTTGATCACCTCTTTATTCAGCAGCACACTGTGGTCAGTGAGTGAACACAACGACATGTTGCCTGTAGCTGCAGAGTCAATGTGATGACTTGTGTCTAAAACACTACCTGCTGTCTAGCCTCCCCAAAAACAGACAGATGATAGGTCTTGGTTAAAATGTCTCTGCACACCAGGTATGTGTTGGTTCTCAACACAGCCCAACATCTAGTTGGCTCTTGTAGCTGGCATTGTTTCACCAGTCTCCTTGACTGATGCTCAAGCATTTAGGTATTCTGGTGCTCACGCTGCACCAGCGCTCCCCCTCTAACATATTCACCCCTGTGCATCATCCGTTATCCTGCTGGGTCAAATGATGCTACAACAATCAGAAAACGTAAAAGAGCTCTGCTGGTCTCTGATCAGCATTGCTGTAGACTATCATTTCTGGCACTTTGCCTGCCTCTGTTTTGGAGACGTCATCTCAGCAGAAACCTTTGGGTCAAAACATTTGCTTGTAAAACTACGCTGCACAGTGCTAGTGCCAGATCAGATCTTTTTAACATTCATCTTACTGCCTTATTTATCAAGGCACTTTCAAGGTTATTGCTGGTGGATCAGCGCCATTCTATTGGCCATTTTCCTGCTTTTTCCTTAGTATATATGCTATTCCTATTATTAGCCCTACCCCCATTGTACAACTGACCCAGCTAAATTGCAGAGATGAGTTTAACATTAGCAAATCTCTGACCTATCACTACTCTTCCTCATAATATTATTTCCTCTCCTAACACATCTAATATTAATAATCCTTCCGTTATTTTTAGAAATATATATGGCTCAATGCCAGTGTTCAAATGAACCACTTCGCAAGACATAGTAATTTAGGTGGGTCAGTGGGATATAATGAAGGTAAGAAATAATGTGAGTTAGGGGGGGCATTTCCCCACAGACAGAAATTGGCAGCAAAAGACCAAATTACATTACATACAAATACTTAATTATTGAATATTTTTAATACGTCTGCCTACCCGATTGTAAGCATGTAGTGAATTATTGTAAAAGAGAATACTGTCTGTAAATAACTATTTATATTTTAAACCATGCCTATTACGGATTGATCAGAACTTTTGTGATTAAGAATCATCAGGCCTTATTGCTAATTAGTTGTATTATTTGTTGAAACCTTCACTGAGGATGTCCCCTGTCTGTGCAATCAAGGCAATTCTGTCAAACCCTGAAGACGACTCTCCGCACTGTGCAGGACACAACCTCTCAGATGAGCATGAGCACACATTCATATCGAGCTGTGATTCCCAAACTTGTTTTTCTGGGAACCCACTTTTAAAAAAAGATAATAAGCCTGATATATAAATTGTAGGAAGAGCAAATGTGTGGGTAAATTAATGTTCTTTCCCATTGACTGTACTGCAGACATAAGCACATTTAATGATTTCTAAAGATAATACAATCTCCTACAACCCAGCTGTGGGTCCTGACCGTGTTTGGGAACTCTCGTCTTGCCTTGTTTGGAAGTTGAGGCTAGTGGTTGTAAAATGTATGCACATAGCAAATCGCAACTTGATAATCAAAACTATTTTATTTTAATCAGAATTTAATATATTAAAGTATAGCTGGCTGGAATTAAATGGAATTAAATCTACCACACCCGAGGCTACACAGCGGGTTCAATTGAAGACTCAAGTGTTGCCGGACATAACTCATTTAGATGCGACAGGAAAAGAAAATGACATGTATTGATTTATGTAAAGAGTTGTTTCACTGGCCAATTACTTAACTCTTCAACATTGACTATGTTGTTCTGAATGTATAAAACGAGGGGGAAGCTGTGAGAGCTCCAGTCACAAAAACTGAATTTTAGACAACAGAAGAATTGTCTCAAAATCTTCCTATGGAGTACTAAATCTCATAATTATCTTTTGTTTGTCTCATTTTTAAAAGGAAGATTCTGTCATTCAGTTCAGTAAAAAGCATTTGAGAATGAAATCGGTCCTTCACACTGCTCTCGTCAGTAATGAATTGTTATTACCAAAAGGGATATAATTGAATATTTGCAGAAACCTTTCATCCCATCACATGATGTATATTTGATAGTTCACCTCCATGTCAAAACCAAACACATCCCCTCTGGAGTTCATTTTGACTGACACAAATTCACAATGAAGGATGAAACTGCCAATTTTCAAGCCAAGAGGGTCTGAGTATTGTATACGAAAAGATTTTGGTTGGAGTTTTACTTTTTGAGTGTTTTCTTTCTTCAATCTGTCATAGCTGTAATCCAACACCATGGTCCAACAGGAAAAAAACAGACTTGACAGTTCTTATCTCAGTTATGTGCAAGAGAATGTGTATCAAATCACTCTCTTTTTCTTATATATAATCGCCTGGGGGTGAAGTTACTGGTACAGTAGTTTCAGCAGCAACAGTATAGATGGCAACAACAGGCCACTTGAGTCACAGCACCCAGGGACAGGACATTTCTGTTGGAGGAGTTACAGCTCCAGACAGTGACTATTCTCTTCTTAGGTCCCCAAACCATCTCCTGTTGTGTCTTTCACAGACATCTATTAGATCATTTTTAAAAGTTGTATTTGTTACAATGGGGCGACTGTGGCACAGTGGTAGAGCAGGGTCGTCCTTCATTCAAAGGACCGACGGTTCGATCCCCAGCTCTGCTAGTCCCTGTGGATGTGTCCTTGGGCAAGACACTTAACCCTGATTTGCCCCCCCAGGCTGTTGCTGCGATGTGTGAGTGTTGTATGAATGATTAGATAGTCCTGATGGCGGCCCCTTGCATGTGCGCCCCTCCCATCAGTGTGTGAATGATGATGACATGTTAAAGTGCTTTGAGTGCTCGGAAGCCAAGAAAAGCACTATACAAGTGCAGTCCATTTACAATGTCTCAACAAAAAAACAACTATATCTGTATTTCAAAAATTACTTTAATGTCTTTTTTCTCTGTCTCTGTAGTGGCACAGCATTTTTTTAATATGCTGATGGTGGTGCTGTTGCCATATGTAATAATAAGTAATTGTAAAGCACTGCAGCTTATTCGGAAAACATCACTTCAGGGTTTGATTAAGTCAAAAGTAAATTTCATCCTATCCCTGTGGAAAACTGTTCTAACGGTAGGATCTGAAGATACATGTTTTATTAGTCACCACATCACTGTGTCCAAAGAAACAGTGGAATGATAATCCCTGCGGTATGACCACTATTCAATGTGCTCTGCTTGAATCTCAGTATATTAATGCATATCTGCAAGTACAGAAATGGTAACAGGCCTTTAACGCCAGCATCTGTGATGATTGTATCACTGGGGATCTCACAGTGGACCCGGTAGGGCCAGGCGGGGCAGCGTTCTCTCTTCATGAGTGCAATGTGCTTATGCTAATGGTCCATATATCTAAATGACCTTCAACAGCCAGGAGCAAACTAAGCCATCTTTGAATTATAAAAAGGCATCTGGGATCATGTCAAATTACCTAAATAATTTTTGTCACTGGCGGGAACTGTTGATATTATGCCAGTGTGCTTTTAAAAGCTGTAAGAGGCCAATTAATTTGCTTGTATCTCCATAATCTTTTGTAATGCAGAAAACACGCTGGAGAAAGAGGTGCATTAGCACTTCATGGTGGCATAAGTTGGAGGCTTGAAATGGAAATTAACCAGGGTGAGGATCAACCCAGGTCAAAAAAATTATTCCAGACGGGCGATAGAGAGAAGGACAACGTACTAATGATTGTAAATAGTAGATGAGCTGCCTGTGAGTGTTGCTCGTTAGTGAAGAATCAACAATAAAGGATCAAGAGTAGCAGAGGATGATAGTACAGACCGTGGAGATGTGGGTCCAGGTAGAGGCGTCGTCACTGCTCATGCTGATGCTGACATTGCAGTGGTGGATCTGAGATGCACTGAAGCCTGAGGCTCTACATTCATATTCTCCCTGCTCCCTTTTTAGACCTGCCAGCATTCGAAGCTCCTGATCATCATCCCCATGCATCCGTGGACTGCTAAGCACGTGTAAGTTGTAATCGCTGGAGTCAACACGCTTCAGTGTGTTGTTGTCTTCTGCCTTTAAAACGATTACCTGTGGGGAAAAAATAATAATATATTATTATAAAAATAATAATGACTATGCACTTAGTCACAGTCACACATACACACTAGAGGGTGAAAAAGGAGTGTATTTTCACTCCTGTCTCATCTCACTTCCACAGAAAAACTCCTGTTCTGTCCCAATCCCATAATAAATTCCAGTCTCGTCCGAATATCAGAAAAATGACTCCTGTCCCATCCTGTCATTCATATTAGAACAGCATATTTCCATATAAAAACAGACTTATTTTTATTAACGATTCTTGTTGAAACAAAGTCAAGTAAATCTTAAAACAGCAGACAGAAGTCCTCCACAGAGCTCAAGGCAAGGTGCATAGTCTTTGTTTAGACCCTCTGAGGAAACGTCTTAAACAGTGGATCCACTGGTTTAAGAGAGTGCTATGCTAACCTGATTTGTGCAAGGATGCCTGGTGTTGCCCTGGTATTGAATCAATAGCAGTCAATAAACCAGGTCTGCAGGGAGGAAAACAAACTCCTTGTCATATTCCTGTGACAACCTTTCAGTCAAAGCCATCACTGCAGGCTGCCTGCTGGAGTTGGCACAAATCAGCAGTCAAGAGCTGCCGTGATGAAGGATGCTGGGACATGTCTCAGCAGTGAGTTACGTAAATGCAGAAAGCAACAGCCAAGTGACAGATCCCTTCAGGCCTTGTGATCTCTCCAGTTGACTATCCTGTGATCCTGGATCTTTTCAACCGGAGAGGCGGCCAACCTCAATTTGTAACAGACTGTATAGTCAGATCCTTCTCAACACGGCCTTACAAACATTGTTTTTTACAAGTCTACCTAGGCTGTCTCTCTGTCACAAAATAAATATATTACATTACATTACATTTCATTTAGCTGACGCTTTTATCCAAAGCGACTTACAATAAGTGCATTCTACGGTTACATACAAGAATCAGAACAACAAGAATCAAGAAGGTACAATTTCGTCCAAAAGTTCAACTACAAAGTGCTATCAGTAAGAGCCATTTTTAGTGCACTATAGTGCTACATCCTTTATTCAAGGTATAGTCGGAATATATATATATATATAGAGCCATAGCACTCTGGGTGAGGTGCTGTTGTAGATGTAAGCAGTACCTTGTGCTGTGTCGAGTCATCCAATTTGACTTCTTGCTGGAGTCTCCTTGAAAGCGATACACTGCTGTTCTCATCCACAACCTGGTTCACCACCTCTGATCCACGTGGGCCACACTTGACTTCCTGTCTGCTAGGTGTTGCACTGGGTGAGAGGCAGCGTGTGGGGGCGATCCCAGCTGGTTCAGCTCGCGCACTGGATGGAGACAGCATACCGGTGGTAGCTGGATTCAGCTCTTTTGGTGTTATTTGATCAATGTTGTGAGATTCAGGATGAACTTCACGTTGCACATCTAAAGTTGGACTGGGAGATCTGGGAGTAGCAAGGTTGAACGTGTTGTAGCTCTTATCCTGAAAGAGATACAGGGGAAAAAAATATGCGTTATAAATTATTTCAAACACTGTAAAATGGATGATTAAGAGGATATGGTAGACTGTTTCTTATGTCACCTCAGCAACTTTGATGTTCTGCCCTTTAGATTTATGTGTGCTTAATGGAATTTGATAATGACATGGCAAACAGTCACTGGGATTGACCAGGTGTTGGTGGTTTAGCTTTAAATTAACCTCACATTTAATAAGGGTAATGGCATTCTCTTTAAGTCTGGAACTTTGGATCTGAAAGTGGGAAAGATTAGCAAACACTCAGAACTATAGTTCACAATGTGTCGCCTACCAGCAGGTTACATAACACACTCCAAGCACAGGCACAGTGCATGTATCTTTTCAACATTACACCCCAAGAAACCCAGAAAGATACGTGATTCTGCAAAGTTTGTAACTTGCTCATTTACTGAGGACGGCAGCTGGATTCACAAAAGTAACAATAGATTCCAACTGTGACCCAGTTTCACAGTGAAAGAACGCCCATGGGAACTTTTCAAAAAAAGTCCTGCAACAAAAAACAATTCTGCCACCGGTTAAACACAGGTTAAAAGAAATGATTCTTAGAAAGTGTAGTAGATGCATACATCAACACACACTAGCAGCACTTGAAAACCGGACAATATTCCATACCGGAGAAAATGTGATTGTTTTGGACCACAATGAGCTTGCAGTGTGTGTGGACATGATGATGCTTGATCAAAGTTTCTGTGGACATTTTGATACATTGTCTTTTGCAGTGAAACTGGGTCACAGTTGGAATCCATTGAATCAAAGCTGACTACAGCTGCCATTGTCCACAAAGTAGAAAGCTACAAACCATTCAGAGCTACCACTGAAGACACGGAGTGAAAGCTTCATATTCAAAACGTAGATGAGATTGTTCCTTTAATGCTGCCCCATCTCAACAGTCAGTCAATCTACCAACAGATTGCCAGCACACCTGCACTTTTTAAGTTCATATCATTGACATTGTTTCTCATGCATTGGACTGTTTGAAGCTTCTCTACGAACTGCACTCTCTTTGTTTCTTCATTTAGCTGTCTTCTGTTTGAGGAGTTTTCTTTCATCTCTGACCTTAGTTTTTGGAGTTTAAGGCATCGGCCCGTTGAGGTTTTTATCTCACCTGCTCCGCATGTTATTTGTTTTCTCTTTTCTTTCAAAGCTTTATCATTTTCATAAGTGCAAGTGAATAAACAATGAACTTCATGTATTATTGAAGGGACTTTTATGGGCGTGGCTGTGAGTAGGTGGGTTTGTGGTGTGTGTGTGAGTGTGTGTGTGTGTGTGTCCCAGCCTGTGTTTTGAGGGCATGCAGCAATGCACTGTTTAGCCAGCATTTTAATAGAGGGTTGCCGAACTACTGCATAGTCTATTATTTCAGTTCTCATTGCATTCAAATATTAAATTCAATTAAATTATATAACATTTTAAATTGGTCGATTATATTTCATACATTTCACAATGGTTCTGTAGGTTCATTGCTTTGTTTTTCCTTTAATATTCTCTATGTTTAAGAACAAAAGTTAGCTCAAAAGAATGGCATGAAACTGATGCAACACCTTGAAAGATGATATTGCTCCAAGATGAGAAATGAGCAACCAGCCATAAATGAATGAAAATCTAAATCAGGCTAACTTGTGTACGATGGCGAACCACAGACTAATAATTACTATAGTCAGGGTGTCAGAATATGGTGGCTTGAACATAATAAAGCTTCTAGCTGTCATGATCTTGGGTTCGACTTAGTTAGTTTCCTGTTATATTTTGAAGTTCCCTGCCTCCTGTGTCCTGGTAGAAGTGTGGTAGACTTCCTGTCTTTGTGGTTTTCCCTCCTTTTTTCTGTGTATCACTTGTGTTGTATTAGTCTCCCCAGCCTTGTTCTGTTCCCTGGTGTTTTTTCTACCAATCAGCTTTCAGCCTGCCGTCATGTCTGCCCACCTGTGTCTTGCTGTTTGATTAGTTTATTGTGTATTTATAGTCCTGTCTTATGTCAGCTGGTTGGTGTGTCTGCTATATTCCTGATAATATCCCTTTTGCACATGGCCAATTTACGTAGTGTCCTTTTGCCTATAGGATTTTCAGTTACTCATTTTTGGACTCACCTACTATGTAACTTGTGTTGAGACTAACATCAACAAGGCAAACCAGGAAACAGGAATGCTATCAGTCAGGAGTAAAATTGTTCCTTCGTAACCGTTTGGCTCCATCTTCCAAGGACAAGAGAAATAATGAAAATAAATAATACAACACACCAGAAACCTTTAAATGTAGGTTTGGTAATCTTATTTAAACCCATTTCTTTTATATTTTTGTTTACATCAGGACAGCAATCAATAAATCTAATGCTGTGACAGAAAAAATGAAATGTGTGGCTGTCGCAGGACTGTAATAAGCCCGTCCAATCGTTTATTTCAGCCCGAGTGGGATGATTGGATGGGCTACCTGCCTGTCTACTTACCGTCTGCCTGTGTGTATTCTGCACGTGCACTCATTACTCCCCACCGGAGTCTTCCACTAGCTGCTAGCTTGACAGCGGTGATAATGTCATAATGATATGTTTGTGTTTATAACGATAGTTTTGGGGCAGCGGCTTTGGAGGGAGGCCCAAAGTTGACATGGCAACTTCCTTATTAGATTTAGCAACTGTTGGATCTAGTGCTGCCAGCTACTCTCGTTGGAATTACCTTTTTCGGTTGGGCAATTTCTTTAAATCTAGCGTACTCTTGCTAGTTTCCCAAGATTACCAACCCTAGCTTTAAGAAGAGCCCTTTTAGACCCTGCCTTATGATAATTTAAAACATGAGGGATGTCGGAATCAAAAGTCTTGACCCCACATGCCAATTAGCACCTGTGAGGATTCACTTTCTTCAAGTGTCTTTGTCTTAAAAAATTCAAATCTCCATCACAGAAAAGAACAGAGGAGACAAATTTTCTTACTTTATGCATTATATGTATTCTGTTTCATCTTATTTTTGTATCTCCTTTAATGTGTTTCTTTGGCACTTTGTCTCAATGTTTTTAATGTTCCATGTAAAGTGCTTTTCTCTCCCCTCCTGGAGTTCACTGACCAAATGAAAGAACTGGCCACAGCTGGAACCAGACTTACCTCTTGTCCTTTCCCTCTCCATACTTCATTCATTTTCTCTCCCCTAAGGCCCCTCAGCATCTCCCTCCACTATTGGCGTTAACCCCCTAGCCAGCTTGGACAAATTTGATATAATCTGGCTTTTAGTCTTTTAACTGAAACCTTGTTAGAGAATAGTGGCAGAACATTAGTTCTCTTTGAGTCAGCCCCACCAAACTTTGATGAATAATTCTCGACCTGACAGGAAAGATGTTGATGTTGCTACAATATTTTAAGATTAATTATAATGCAAGCCGTTATCATGTGGTGTTTTATTCTCCTCTGAATATCTTTGCACTGTGCTGGAAGGTACACCAAAAACCTTACTGTTAACAATTTAACATCAAGCTTTGTTGGATTGTTGATAACGGGTGTTAACTGTGGTTCAGTGGTTAGCAAGTCAGTCTTTCAATCAGAGGGTTGGTGGTTCAAACCCCGGCTCAGCCAGTCCATGTTGTTGTGTCCTTGAGCAAGACACTTAACCCTCATTGCTCACCGTTGCTGTGTCTACTGTATACTGTATATCATGTAAGTCGCTTTGGATAAAAGCATCAGCTAAATGAAATGTAATGTAATGTAATAACCACTGAGCGGTTTTCGGACATCTCAAAAGATAATAATAATAATAATAATAAATTTTATTTGGAGGCGCCTTTCATCGATATTCACATTCACCTCGATAATCCCAAAGACAAAACTGCCATGGAATTCTCTAGTCTGTTTGAAACGTTTGATCTGTTGTAGCATGTGAACGGGTCAACACACAGGCAAGGGCACACACTGCATTTGCTTATTCGCACAGGTGTTGATATTGCCAACAGGACCAGAATATTAACAATTCTTGAGCCTTATTTACTGCTGTTGAGACGTTAAGTAATCCCTCAACATGAATAGCCCCCAACTTCTTATTTCTCAATAGGTGTAATTAACTTTTGGAAGTAAAAAACAGAAAATGTCAGACTGAACATAACATATACTATGTCAAACCGTGGAACCAGAACCACTACTGCAATCTCCCAGAAACAACGTGGATAGTTTTTCAACATTCACTGCTATCAATACTGAGTGTCTGGAGGATGTAGTGAAGCATCTTAATTCATCCACCTGCTGTTTTGACCTCCTGCCATCGTTTTTTCAGAAATGCTTTCAGCTGCGTGGACATTTTCAGTTGCTTCTTAGAAAAGAAAATCCTGGTCATGATCTTTTACTATGAAATAATTATAGATCCATATCCAATCATCACTTCTCTTCACAAAAAGATGTAAGTTGTTGACATTCAATGTAAATTTTTTTTAAATATAGATGGCCTTTTGGACAGATTTCAGCTTTGTGAATGATGCATGCATACGACACTCAGATTAACACAGGCAAATGGATAAACTGGCTATGAGACACAGCATTAGTGTTCTAGATAGCAGGCATTAAAGTAAAGCAGTAGTAAAGGCACTGTAAAAAGCCTAACTGATCATTTAGGAAGAACAGTGAAGAATTTGAAGGTGCCCTATCAAGTCATCTTGTAAAAACACAAAAATTGTGTTTACATACAATGTTAATTAATATTCAGTTAATAAATAGAATAGTGTCAAAGCATTGGCAGGGCTTTGTATTGCATAATCCATGTGTGAAAATGAGGCTGAACAAAAAAATAAAACACTTTCTAGCGCTACTAGAGGTCAAAAGCTCCACACAGAATATTTAAATGGACTTTCTCATTTGATGTTTGTATTATTCTCCCAATCGGTAAAACAATAACTTTAGGTAACCGACAATATGTTTCTACCACATCTGGGCAAATATGCAATTTGTGCTCCTCCACAAATAGCCATCATACAAATCTATCACAGGACAATATTTGAGCACTCTCTATATTTGGGAAAAAGCTGAGGTTATGTGGTTATTATGATATTTGTGGATACCTGATAAAATAGTAATTTTGTCCCATTTAGAAAAAATGTTTTCTTTGGATATTGTGACTTTCCTTTTTCCCCTCTGAAGCACAATGACTTCCAAAATGACTCACGGAAAAGATGAAAAACATGAAAATGGTCTTCTTTCTGCTGGTAGTTTCAAAATATAGTAGAGGTATGCTTCACTGCTCTCATGGTTTGAACAATATCACCTAAGCCACATGACTCAAATTATTCTCAATGCATCTCAATGTATCACATCCTTCATTTTCTATATTACTGCACATGGCCTTTTTTTCCATAAATTAATACCCAACAAGCAGTCAGATTATTCTGAACTCCCTGTTTATTTAGAAAGCGCTTTAAAAAACGTTAACTATACCAGTCAATAATGTAAAAAGTTGCAGTTTTTCAATACCAGCATCGGTGCGACCTCAGTACATAAACATTACAAAAACAAAACATAAATCCTTCTAGAGTGCAATACATGTATGCTGTAATTTACAAAAAAGATCGCTTAGACAGGACACAGTGGCATTTCATTCTACTCTAACTGGGTATAAAATCCCTGCACCTCCTGTATAACACCACTTTTGAATTTCAGACTGCTCTGCTTATACATTACACCTCACAGTAAAGACTAACACTGAGCTGAAATGAAACCAAACTCCTCATTATGTTGTATCACTATGTAGACGTGTTCACGCCCACATTGCGATGCATCTTCAAATCAAGAAACTTCATCTCTCAAATCCTGAGCATTGCACTCTATCAACGTGCCAACTGCTTTCACAGAAATATACATCATACTTCTTTTTTTACCCTCGAACCATGGTTCATACCAGATGCTGATTTTAATGTGTTAATTTAAAAACATGCTCCTTTAAATAACCCCCTCAGACACGCTTACAGTGTTTATTATTGTGAAATGTTATTTTTTTGTCTGCATTCATTTTCTTTCAACCTCAATTGTTTAACCCACTTTCTGTCAGTTGCATTGAGCTTTGATAGACATTCCCTAAAAAGTTGCATTTGTGGTTTTCACATTCAAAGGTGAAAGGGAGAAAATGACACTATATGCGTGGCAATATTAATGTCAAGTGAATTGCACTGGATCAGACCGCACACACTGCACATACTCTTCTACTAATCAAAGCCCAGGCAAACCTGTTCTAGGGTGGGTGGTTCTCGTTCAGAAGTTTTTTGATGGATCATTATTCTGGTTGTGTTTAAAAAGGCTATGTGATAATTTCCCATTTAACAAGGTAACCTGTCTCTACCTACCTTTCCAAAAGTGCTAAGTGTATTTCTCTTTTTTTGTTTGTTTTGGGAAATAGTACCAGTGCCTCACTGCTGATAATAAGATAATCACAGTGTTTTTGGCTAAGTAATGGAAAATAGAAGATGGGAAATTTAAAAAAGACAAATACACTGGAGGTTTAGTACCTACAGGTTACAGAAGTCACATTTTGCCAAACAGTTATATACGGTTTTTCTTCTCAGGTCACCCTGGCATGAGTATTTTGTGTTTTAGTGTAGATTTTGTCTTTAACTTGGTGCATAGAATATATTACTGTAATGCCATAGTAATTGTATTAAAACTAAACTAATCAGCTGTGCAACAAAATTAGCTTCCCAAGTATGAATTATCAGACTTATTATAATGTTTTAAATAAGTAAAAGCAATTAGCATTTCTTTGAAGATAGTCATCTGTATACTCAATTCAACAGTTTAATTTTCCTGCTCAGCATAAATATAACTAATATTCTTAATTATAAGTCTCAGAGCCATCAATAAATAATCTGATGACAAATACCCCACTGAGCTTTTAAGTCAGTTAAAGTATTCTGCCTCTCAAGTACACTGCAACAAATCAAACTAAACTGAATCAAATCAAACTGTGACAGATATCAGAATAAACTGAATCTATTCTGAAAAAAATGAGATGGAATTGGATAACACAAATCGGAACAAAGCCCTAAAATTGACATGTTATATATTTTTTTAATCTGGTGTATGTCTATACTGTTAGTGTATTCAAGGCAGATGGTCATTAGAGTCAGATCAACACACTGTAAGATGCACTTCAAAAGCGTGCACGTTTAAGGTGCAGCGTGCACGTGTCTGTCCCTGACGGCAGACGTACCTCATCACTCTCACTGCCGATGAAGTCATCCTCAAGCTGGGCCTCATACCGCCTCGCATTTTGGTTCCGAGCCTGATCGCCTCCCATCTCCGTCTCCTCCTGGTTACCCTGGCCTCGCTCACGTTTGGGTGAGTGTTGCTGGGACGAGAAAGTGAACGCCTCCCCTTGCAGAGTGAGCTGGGGCTCGGGCCCCTCATTACTCTCCCAGCTGCTCCAGACCTGCAGGTCACTAGAAAAACCTGGACGGATCGAGCGGGAGCGAGACTCTGCTGGTGTGGGAGCATCTCTTGAACTTTCCCTGGCAGGGGTGCAGCCATACACATCTAAAATTGTAAACAGATTAAAGAACAAAAACAAGACAGGAGTAAATTCTCTATTTTCTCTATTTAAGCAAAATAAAGAGGCTTTGAGAGGAGAAATGTTATAATAGATGAATAAGTCTTTCAGAATACACATGAAGGTCTTAGCCACAAATACCGTGAAGAGAATAATGATAGGAATCTAATTACAGTGAGCAATAAATACATTTTTTCATCACATGACTAACTAATGTCATTTTAATTTCATTTGATTATATGCACATACAAATTCATATTAGCAATATGCAAGATTGTAATGAATTTCAAACGAGAACATTAATTTCTCCCGCACTGACATTTTTGTAGGTTTTGTTAATAGCCCAGCTATGCAAATACCATAACAATAATATAACAATATAAACAACATAATATGTACTGAGAACAGCAGTTAAATGCAAAGTCGTCACTTGTGAAATGACTGCTATGTCCGACATGCTAAAACTCTATTAAAACAACATATTTTCCAAGCAAATATTGCTTTCATTCTGATTTAATCTTTTGGATTTCAACTTTTGTGAATATAGAAGAGAACATTTTAGAGCAGTGATACAATATCGGACAAAATATGTTCCTGAAAATATGGGCACAATGTTTAAACCTTAATTGAAAGTTGGATCCATCAAGACACACTGGATCCTTCAACTCCCCGAATGCCCTGAGATCAAAGAAAGAGCACCTCTATCTGAATGAGCGAGCCGATCTGAACCTCTCAACAGCATAATGGCTTTCTCTAATTGCCCACTGTGTGGCAAACCCTGGGCTCAGGAGATGTCCCTCTGACTTGTATTTAATGTGCCACATTACCATTAATGAACTAACTACTTTCTGTCTGTGGGTACGGCTGCAGCAAAGAAGCTCATTGTGTGGAGCAACTTCGATAAATGAGCTTTCAGAGCATGTGCACTCATTTTGTAAAGACGTTTTTTTTTCAAGTATGTATACCTATACTCATGTTAAATAGACAGTAATTTAACATGTTTTATTCTCTTTTGTTCCATCCCTCAATGTCTTTTTAGACTTTTCTAACCACCACTCAGTATGAAAGTGCACACGTCTTCCTGCTGCTGCTTCCTGCTGTCATGCTCGCCATCTATTCAGGCAGATGTTAGCCTCACCTGCTGTTAGGTGATTTCTCTTTTCTGTTCGGGTCAGAGTTTGTTGCTTGCTCTGTTGCCAACTGGGTGGAGCAGTGTACTTCTCCCTAGTTTTACTTGTCTTTCTTTGGCCACCAGGTACAGCGTCCGGAGTTGCTTTTAAGCAGAATTAAATCTTATTATATTTAACCATGGCACATTCACCAAATCATATTCTGTATTCCAACATAAACAGAGAATATAAGATGCGGTGCACACATCTTACCTGATGGTACTGGCCTCTCTCTTACAGCACTGTGGACTCGTAGCTTCTTAAATCCCTGCTTGTCAAACACTCTGTCTTTCGGGGGATGGGGCTGTGTAGTGCCAAGTGTCCCTGCATGCAGTACTTTCAACATTAGAAAAGCTTTATAACACAAAACAGTCAAACAACAATGTTATTATAGTTTGCCAGAAGCATATCTGTGAACTGATTATGCACTGTGAAAATCCCTATTAATGAAGGCATTTCAGTAACTGAGCTTCTTACATTCATTCAGTGCAGGGAGAATACATTATGTTCAGCTGAATTAAGGAATTTTAATCATCGGTTTTTGCATTCAGTCATGCTCAAAGGATGTTGTATTACCAACTATAAAATCTGTTATTAGGTGCTTGAGAGAACATGCTTTGACAAAGACAGGCTCTTGTTTTGTTAGTTAATTTATAATGCTTTTACCAATATAAGAATAATAATAAAGAAGAGCTGTAATGAGAGGAAGGCTTTTACAGCAGGCTTGCACTTTAAGTCATGCAGTCAAAACCATGTTCTGAATAAAAGTCATTTACGCATAAGATATTTAGATGTACTAAGTCAAAGCTAACTAGCCTCACACACAGGTTTTCTAGCTTCACATTCTCTAAATTAAGGGGCAAAAATCACTAGATTAGGGAAGAAATATTGATATCATACTGTTATCGGGATATGTGACAAGAGATCGTCTTACAATTTGGATATGGTAATGCAGCATGTAAAGTGATGTATTTTCTGAACTTGCCAGACTGTTCTATTGTTTGCCTTCACCTAATTAGTCATTATATCTACATTACTAATGATTATTTGACAGAAATTGTATTGTGTAAATATTTTTCAACCCTACAGTATTGTTGTGTTATGGATATTGAGGTATTTGCAAAAAAATAACGTTATATTTCATTTTTCTCCATATGGCCCAGCCCTACACTACATTATATTTACAATCAACTTATTATTTAAGTTAAGTAAACTGCTATCATGCCAATTGATCAGTCAACAACGTTTTGACTGCATACCAACAAGAGCACGGTGAAACAACTTCACAAACCCAACACTACAAATTATGGATTTGCTTTGTTGGCGATTAAGAAAAAAGTATTCAACTCAAAACAATGCTTGGAGACAATGCTTGGAGAACTAATGATGGTTTTGGTAGTGATGATATTAGTGTAATAATCAAGAATGATTGCTGAGCCTTATGCACAAATTTGAGCATATCTAGGCGTTCTTTCCAAATCACGTTTTGTAGCTACAGGATTCAACTGTAATTCTCTGTAAATCAACCTTATCTTTCTTTAATTCATTTTTGTGCAACTTATTCTCAGCTAAAAGTCACTAAGTATATATTCTGGTTCACCAACTCACTCTCTTTGCAAAATTGTCTTATGTGTGTGATATATGCCGCCCTGTCATCTCCCTTATTGGCTCTGTGTGCCTTTGCTGATTGCTTACCTATTATTAACCGTGCTTTTGAACAAAAAACAAGTAATCATCTTCCCTTTAAGATAACTGCTCTACCTCTGCATCTTGCTTCTGGGTCCACATTACAACTTAGACTATACATTTAACAATTTATTTTGTTCTTTCTTCTTTTCCATTATCTGCTTTGGAAGAGAAAGACAAGCAATTGAATGTTATACGGAGATTAAAATGAAAATGGCAGGTGTGGGTTTTAACACACAATCAGAGAAGGGATCGGTAATGTATGGGCTTTATAAATAAACGTTCACAGACTCACAAAGAAGACTGCTCTGGTTGGTAATGTGGGTCATAAACAAACACGTTGGGAAAACAAGCTCCAAAGTTGTAATTTAACAATCAATGATCTCCAATGTTGTTCTGTATTCAACACTATAATGGCCACCCTTACCTCCTAAACATCTTGTGAGTGTGTGTGAGTGTGATGGCGTCTTCGCTGTCTTACAGCAAGTGTCAGTACACAGATGTGCTTGTTATAAAGATACAAGCCTCAATTTGCATGACATTTAATTATGTTTTAATTTGTAGTGTGGAATTGTATTGTTTAACTTAATATGTTCTATAAGTACTGTACGTCTCAAATATGAATAATAAAGTAAAAAAATGATAAGAGACGATGACGACAGTGACAGTTCAGTTTACTGTGTGGCATCAGAGTCTTCAACAAGAAAAAAAAAAAAAGAAGAAGAGTAGCAGCTTCCATATTCGGCCAGAAAACCAAAGAATGGTTGCCATGGCAAGCACATGCAGCACAAATAACCACAGCCCAGATACGTGCATTCCCCTCCCATTTCCTGTTAATAGCCAGCTTTGGTTCAATTTTCTGACATAGCCTTTCATCATTGAGTTCAACCCTTGTCATGCTCACCATGTAAGTAAGTCAGTAACAACCCAAACAAATAAATAATTAAAACAGTGGTGAAATGTGATTTGATGATAAAAAAAATGGACAAGATGTAGGAAGCGTGCAGACGAGATGAAACAATACTATGAAGAATTATTCCAAATACCCTCAATAGGAATGGGGGAAGGTTCTCCGTGTGATACATTCTCACTCAGCTTGGCAATGCTCTCACTTCCTGCAGTAACTCTTTGGTCCATTCTTCTGGACGGGGATCCCTGTGAGCACAAGATGAAGAAAAACAAGTTCAAATACATGTTCTATTTTGTACTTATGGTAATGAATGACATATATATATATATATATATATATATATATATATATATATATATGGTATATGTTAGTGAGATTAATGAGTTAACCACATGTTTATCCATTCCGTCTGAGGCTGCACTGCTTTTTCTTCCAGTTTGAGGGGGTGGCCCTGAAAGGGAGGAGCCTGAGACTTTGTGTAGAACCCCCTGGGGCCTGGATCGTCGATAACTGGTTGATATGGCCGCGGCAGAGTGATCAGAAGCTGCAAAGAATATCCCATTATTGATCGTTGTTGTTTGAAGTCAGTTTTCTTACATCTTACAACAACATTTTCTAAATAAACAACTAGAGACTAAATGCACTAACTCCACTATCTTGGACCTAAACTACCCCCGCAAGTAGGAGATTTTAAGCAAATTCCATAATCCGTTGTCAGTCATGAAAAATTATGAAGTAGCCTCGGAAACTTCCCAAGGATATGCTTCACATTTCCAAAAGTAGCATAGTTCATATAGATGAAAACCAGTTAAATGTGAAGGACTCCAAGCAGCATTTTAAAGATCAATAAGAAGCCGCCTCTGCACTACAAAGCCCTTTCAAAAATGGTTTTACTGTGAATGGAAAATTTTAACTTCTTTCATAGTTTGAATTAGAGCCCACTGATTAGAACACACAGTTTACAGTTGAGGTTTAATGGCTGTATATGAATTAGACTGCTGAACGGATTGAGTTGGTGTTTTTCTTTAATCTATAACGCCGCGCCATATAATCATGTACAAAGATTGGGCCGTGGAGGGAGTCATGAAAGGGCCACAACCTGACCCTGCTGTATCTCTGCCAGGGCTCATTAGAAGCACCTCAGCTGACTCAAACAAACCAAAAACACACTTTCTGTCTCATCCTAATCATCAGAGCTGAGAGCAGACCCTTTCATGCCACAACACACACAGGCGTACTGAGAATGAAGAAAAAGAAGAAGTCACGCTTCTTTGATGCCGCGGATTCGAGACTCAGAAAATGACCCAGGTTAAGGAGTGAGTAAAGTTCAGTGTACTTTACGTCAACAGAAGCCCATGAAAGAATGTGCTAACAATAAGGAATAAAATGAGATCTATGTTAGTTGATAGACGAACACATATTTTGAGCGGAGATTTTGATCTATAAAAACTCATTGACCTTGAAATAGAATGTCTTTGGTGTATAAGACAATCACGGTTTGTTTGTTGCTGCATTATAATAACTGCTGTAGCTTACCATTAACCGCTTCTGACAGATTGGGTACTAAAGCAACAATATTCACCAAGCAACTTCGTCACAGCTAAATTGGATGCCTACTTTAATAGCAATCGTTTTAATTGTGATTAAGAATGTTATGCTAATAATGCAAATGCTAATTATGAAAAGCTATTCCTTGTGTGTGGTTACAGCTCTCTTCTATGGGCATTGCCGGTTGATTCAACATGACTTAGACAGCTGTCAGAACAAATAAATAAGCGCTGATAAAAGGGCCACAGAGGCGGCGGAACTGGATTACTGGTGCATGTCTTTTTATATGAGGAGATAATTGCAGCTCTCCGAGTACAGGTGAGGTGCAAATTAACACAAAAATGAGGACCACAGGAATTTCATATGGGGAAAACAAATCGATTATCATCATAATCTCTCCGTGAAAAAAACAATTTCCCTACGTGCAATAATTTTAGTGTCATGATGCTTCTCTCGGTGTAGTAACCGTTTCACTGGTAGATTTTGGCGAGAAAAAATAAATAATTGCCTCCGAAATGTAGTCCAGTAGCATAAAATGGAAATACTCAAGTACCACTATCTCAGTATAAGTATAGCTCTTGAGTAAATGTACTTAGATACCCCCTCCCCCACAGTTCATCGATAAATTCACAATTCTGTGATGTTTTCTTACTCACCACAGTCAGAGCTCAACAGTCCAGGCCTCATGTCGGCTTTCTGTAAATGATGCATGTTCAACACCTGAGTGACATGGCTTACATCTGGTGGGAAGTGGCAACTGCGAGGTATCAAGTCCATAACACCAGCACCACTAAGAAACATATCTAGATAAAAAAGAGAAACATGTCATATTTAGCCTACAGAAGACAACAAAAGACATCATCATGACGTATCATCACCAGCGCCATGTGCAGCAATTAGCTCTGCTGAGCAATTTCAAGGGTTAAACAGAAACCACCACCGATCTCTCAGCCAACTGCCAACAGTTTCTCTCTTTTCACAAACAGGCACACACTTTCATATTAACACAGAACAACTCGACTCAATCTGAAGCCCACTGACTTACATTACTTCAGTGCTTAGCTATTGTATCTTTTAAGTTTAAGTATCTTTTTTATCTTTAAGTATCTTAAAGATAACATATATCTTTAATATATAATAGATACAAAATAATAGATAAAGATAAAATATAATAAGATAATAAGGAAAAAGATACACATCTTTTATCTAAGATAATAGATAAAAGATGTATTTTTTATTTCTAAGTATCTTTTTTAAGTATCTTTTTTTAAGTTTACGTATATTATAAAACTCTGTTTTGACGTTAATGATTACCATCATTCGACATTCCTGTAGGCTCTGTTTTCATGGTGAAGATTCTGCGGACTTTACACGTGGCAAACAATGTGATGCCATCCAGTGTCAAAAACCCCTTGAACAGTTCCCCGGTGAAGGATTCAAGGTCGATGCACAAAGTCGACCACTGAGACAACAGAAACAACTGATTGTGCAGTTACAGTAAACTTATCTTTTAGAGATGCAGATCAATACATTTAAGCACATAGCAAAAGTAGTACTATGTAAAAATACTACAAGAATATGTGATGGATGTTAGATACTCACAATACTGCGTTTCAATACTACAAAAGGTATCTTTGCATGTAAAAATGTAGCAGACAACTCTTTATGCACTGTTGATAAGTGCAGTCTTCTTTTCCGGTGCTCTAAATCAGTTACCCTGCAAATAACAGACAACAAAACATAAATTATCACCAGCATCAATTGTGTCATTAAGAAGTTCTGAGCAGAGGAAGTCACACGCTTTATTACTCAGTGAGATACGCTCTTAAAGATGCTTTCATTTTAATGTAGTGCTGTGAAATCAGCTGTCGTGACACACTATAACGGAAGAACAGCAACACCAGCAATATGACTCCAGATTCTTAAAGTGATGTAGTGTGTGAGTAAAAAAGTAGATAGGTATCTTTATAGTGAGACATTATTTCAACTTCTGACAGCGTTTCTTTATGGCTCCCATGACATAACACAATCTAAACAGCAGCATCTAACACAGCCTGAGTCTGTAATACATTTAATTTCACCATGACATGAATACATTGAGCACAATAATATACTCCATACAAAGAGTGTGATTCTTCTTTCTATCAATAAACGTCCACACATCATAAGCTACGACGTAATACAAAATTGGTTATTCCTTTGAATGTGACCTTGTAGAATCTACGGAGGCTGGTAAGATAAAAGCCTCCTTTTTATCAAGTAGTTTACAGTTTAGCAGTTTTTAAATGATTATAACAGGAATGGCAGTAAATAACAGTCATTGCTAATATAATCAATATTCCAGGTGGCTCAAGGGTATTTTCAGTGGTCTGAGGGAAATTCAGTGATGTAATTCATTTTGTTTTATTTCAGTGTGAATTATAATATCAACTCTTCTGTCATGTGATAACGTGTTAACTTTCACCTTGAAAGATAACTTTGGTTTCCACCATATTGAGCCACACTAACAGTAATAAAGGTCCTTTATTAACAACAGAATTAAAGATGAATTCAGACAGCGCACGCTATAAAAACAAATTTCAAAAGTATTAAGCTTGCTGTACTTACACAAGCTCAATAGAAAAATCCTTGGACTGGGGAATATTCACTTGAAGGACCAAGAAACGTTGAAGAAGTCCAACTAAGAAAAACAAAAGAGGCAAAGATGTGAATTACTATTAATAAGTAAGCATAACAAATTATAATTTACAAATGGGTGTTGAAGTGTGGTGACTTACGAGACATTTTCCCATTCTCTGGCATTTGCATCTTGACTGTCTGGCTGCTGCCCTCCAAACAGTAAACAAAGCCTTTCACTTCTTTATTGTACTCCTGAGGGAAGAAATAACAGAAGAAGTCGGTGGACCTGCTTAGTTATGATCACCATTGTATTTGCATACCTTTAGTCACTGAGAGCAGACTGTACACGTTTTTATGTGAGCAAAATAAAATATGTATGGTTTGAGTGTCTGTGCCAAGAACAGCTCTTTTATGACACAGAAAGAAAAAGTGAAGGGGAAAGTGTATAGTTTCACGGCACCTACAATAAAATGATCACGAGTTAATTTTGCTTTTACAGTTGAATTTACTGATATCATGAGTTTGTGTTTCCCTTATTTTGACAGTTTACAACAGATCTCTCTTACAAAAGTTGGGCTGTGCCAGCATCCCAACTTTTGTAAGTGGCCTACATCTGATCAACGGCTGTGTAAGATGACACATGGGAACGTGTACAAAACATCATTCAGACTTTATTAATATGATCAATCAGTAGATTGCATTTGTTATTGTCTATCTGTGCTAGCTTGATGTAGAGGGCATGTAACTATGCTATTGACTAATTGATGTGCATGAGTGAGCACATGTGATGACATAACAAAACTCACCTTGTGGATGGCTGACGGGCCTGTGTAAAGTTTCCATTTGGCTACAGGGTCCTTCCCTTGTCCACTAAAGACTTCCACCACAGCTCCACCCTGCGAGAAACACAATTAGTGTCCACGGATGTGCTGCAGCTGACGTGATGCTACATGCAGCTAACGCTCGTGGCAGCTAACGCTGTCTGCGGATCTCTCAGGGCCAGTCACGGCCAGTCGATGAACTCACCTGGTAAGTATTCCTGAACATTATCCGTAAGCTTACGTCAACGGTCTAGAAATAATATTTGATTTAATCTCTTCTTTACTATCTGCTACATTACCCCACAACGTTGGAGTTATGGGACAACCGCTTCGCTAACTCCGGACGTGTTTCCGTGGTTACCTGACGCTCATGACGTATGCACAGGCACAGGTTGACCCGCTCAGCTGTTGGGCATCGGACGCACGGTCCTCAGGGTCAGGAAGAGGAAACACACATCGGCGTGGAAATAGATATACCCACCAGTAAATATGAAAGTCCATTTCCGGGACTAAACAAAACAAATCTAAATTATGAGATAATAAAATCTAAACTATGAGATAATAAAGTCGAAATGATGAGTATCTCATAATTCTATCTTATAATTTCGATTTAGTATCTCATAATGAAATGGGCTTCCATAAGTAACGGATGAATAAAGACAGACAACGTAGCACGTATTTGTATTGTGTATTATGTTTGTATCGTTTCGGTGGTTATGTGTTTGGGTAATTGAAACACAAGGTGTGTTTATTTATATGAAAAACATCACTTTTCTGGTTGCCTTTAATTGAACCAGATTCAAGGATATTAATCAATCGCTGGATCTCAATGCATTATATTTCTTAAACTGCACTGCAACTTTTATTCTATTTTTTGTTTTTTGACTGTTTTTTTAATGTTTTAATGAATGTTCTTAATTGTTTTTAAATCTTGTTTTCTTCTGCATTATGTTGTGATGCTTTTAATGGTTTTATGTTAAGCACTTTGAATCGCCTTGTTTTTTTAAATGTGCTGTACAAAAACGTGCCTTGCCTTACATATTGCCATAATGTTACTGTTACTTTCATGGGGCTTTGTTATCATGGACCTGGGCCTATTGCTCAGTACACTCCGTTCAGTTCATATGCTTTTCCATGCAACCTCCATATTTTGTTGGTCCAATGTGCTCAATATAAAACAGGAAGATAAACGTGTGAATTAAATATTCATATGAATAAATACTGGCACGCCGGATGGAATTTAGACTTGATCAGCTTGACCTTATCAAATTGTATAATTTCCTTATTCCTTTCACATAATTTAGGTTATTTTCATTTAATTCCACCAGTATTCTGTTTTAAATTCACAATTAAAATATTTCCATTAGCCATGTTATTTCACACAGGGCAATAGTCTTGTGTGGAATGGCTTTCATTTTTACTTATTTCTTTATGCTGATAGCAAGTGTTTGTTCTCTTTCACTCTCCAATCTCATCACCGGACTCCTCAAGAGAAAAACAATAGATTCTCATACCATACAATACCCAGGGGGTTCATAGAGTGTGATATGGGTTATTTTAATAAAGATGTTGCTAGAACAGTAAAAAATAGCCCAGTATTCAAATTGTATCTTCTCTTGAAATGCAAAAACCCATTATTGTGTCATTGTCGCTTGCTTTGTTTACCCTGGCAGCAGGGCTATTATGAGATCAAAAAGATGTCTTTTTAATTAGCTACAGAGGGAGACCACATCCGTAAGTACAGCGGTATGGCTTACCACTTATTAACATTTTCTGCATGTATCTGACTTCAAACACATGGTGGTCTCAGTTATTTATGGATATAGAACAAAAGACACCACCAAAAAAAAACCAGTTCTGTCACACCTTTGAATACTTTGAGTTTTATTGTTCTTGAACCAACAGCACTACAACGTTTAATATCACTGTCCCTATTTGCATTTTTGTGGTGTTTTTTGTGTTCAGGCTTGGTGTAGTGATACTAAACAAGGTCGTCTGATGTAGCAAAACTAAGCATTTCTGTCCTGGAAAACATTTTCAGAATGAATGATGAGAATGCGTCATAGAACAAAAGGAACAGGGTGCCATACCGTCCATAGCTGAGACCATCCTGGCTCAAGCATGGCTGGTTGTGTCATTCAATATTTCTGTAGGACTTTTACAGAACTGCTGTGTGACTAAAAATAACATGTTACAGAATGGGAATATGTAACAGAGAGAGGTCAAAAGGTGCACATGGATTTTCTATATGATATCACTGTGTCTAGATGGGGTCAACTCTGCGAGCGATAATTAATCTGAAGGGCGACTGTGCTTCAGTGGTTAGCAAGTCTGTCTTTCAATCAGAGGGTCGGTGGTTCGATCCCAGGCTCCGGTAGTCCACGTCCTTGAGCAAGACACTTAACCCTAATTGCTCACCGTTGCTGTGTCTATGGTATATCATGAAAGTCGCTTTGGATAAAAGCGTCAGTGAAATGTAATGAGATAGTTTGTCTTCATCTAATTTCTGGTGTGGGCTGGCTCTCCTTGCACCAGTTTCACATTCACAGTGTTGTAAATGCAGCTGCTTTTTTGTAACAATATATTGCTTCATGAAAGTCCTCTAGCTTCATCATTTCCTCTCGTTGACAAGCCTGTCATTTTCACAAGTGGACTTCTGTGCAATGAACATACTCGAATGAACCTCTGTGTAGAACTGTAGAAGCTTATGATACACTTCACTTTACCATGATTCATTCTTCACTGTAATGAAGAGCACTTAGGTAAACTTTAGCTGCATCTCTGCTGAAGTAATAATCACTGCAGAGTTCCCCCTCTGTTTTACTGCTTTATTATAACACTCAATGCAGAATTGTGTAATATAGAAACGGCGTCAATGGAGCATGGCACAGGGAAAGTTTCATAATTAACTTTTTTTTCTTGGCTTGACACTGATTGGGACAGACAACATAATTAAAAATAAAGCCTGGCATGCAGTGAACACTGACGAAGCCAGTATGGAGAAATCAGTTAATAAAACAGTGCCTGTTAGCATACTTAATTATGACTAATTATTTACTCATTATTTTGAAAAGAATCTATTAATTTGCATCAGTCAAAACGCATCAATTAGTGTAGACAATGTTAGTGTTGATATACTGTAGAGTGACAGTAACTAAAGCTGTTTTGTCATTGATGTTGACCACATTCATGTTGCTGATATTCCCAATACATATTTTAAGATAAAGCTATGAATGGAATTAAGGGGTTCAGATTTAAAATAACTATTAACATGAACAATAATTATATTTACTGTACACAGCATTTTAGTCCATCTTTCCACAAAGGAGCTTGTTTTGGGGAAATAGGGAAGCAGGGAGTAACCCTTACAGATGAAAAGAATAAACCCATTTGTATTGATCCAGTCAGAGTGTATCTTTGCAATGCTCATCATCACTGAAGCATAAGCTGAATTCTTTCAAAGTAAAACATGTAATCAATACAAGACAATAAATAACAATAGAACATGGTTTCCCAGAGGGCCACATATAGTGTGTGTATAATATAAATATATAAGGTTCCACATACATAAAACATGTGTTGTTGCATACTTTTCAAAGCAAAGACATTTTTAAAAACTACGATAAGAGAAATACTAATCCAATGCTCCTATAAAAAAGACCTAGTGGAAAATAAGCTTCATCTGTTGTTGTTTTTTAGCTGCTTTGTTTTTGTTTCTATTTGTACTGACATGAGTGATCATTTATTAAAGTGAAGAGGCTTTGTTTTCATCATTGCTGTAAATGGGGACATATTAGGTTCAAGCATCAGTTTTGAATCCCTTGTGGTTAATTTCAAATTGCGAGGCATCTAACATGATGTGATGAATTTTGAGCTTGTTATGCTTAATATCTTTGCAATTTTGTATGGTGCCAGAACACAATTAAGGAAAAGATAATTGTGCTTCTCTTGAGTTAGTTAAAAGTGCTGGTTGTAATTGGCAGAGACTTATTGAAGTTGTATTTGCATTCAATGACCTACAGTGACCCCTCTTCGAAGCAGCGCTTCCAAGTGGGATTGAAATATTGGAGAGTTGAAGTCCTTGTCTAGCAGATTTTCTTTACTTAAATTCCTTTTCCCTTTTTTCCATTTGTGACCTACATAAATTAAATTAAAAACAGCTACTTTTCAAGTCACCTTAACTGGGTCTGGACACAGTGCAACCTTGACTGGGCAACATCTATTTATAGAGCCATGCCATAAGACTTGTCATAAGTTCACAAAGACAAACGAATCAAAGGGAGTCTGTAATCAGGGTCAGTACTCCATATTCTCACTTCCTGATCTTGCTGGTGGCAAGTGGGACAAATTGTCAACCACTATGACCTTGTTCTGTACTCCTCAAGTCTAACCTTAAATAGAAACTACCTGGGGAAATCTGAAAAGCTTCTCATACCATGTATTTGCTCATATTACCCAACATGGCTCCTTTACTTATTATTTTGAATCCAGCCCATAATCTCTGAACCAATCATACGTGTTAGATTATTGCCAATACTTGCTCCAATTTAATTCCTAAATTCTCGGTTCATTTGGTTCATTTTTGCTTCCGTTGCATAACATTTAACTAGACTTTGTGTACAAACTGTGTCAGTGGTAGTTTCAGTGGAGGAGCTCAGATTCTGGCCCAATAAATAGTTTCACCTTGAAGGCAAATTCTTCTTTTATTTTCCGAAGAAATATTTCAGTCACTCCAGTCTATGTTCCATTCTCTAAAGGAATGTATTCAGCTAGTCTACTGTGATAACCAGTAGGTCAATGTGAGCATGTCCATCAACTAAATCCAGAGCATCATCAACTGATTCCTTTGAACATTTTAAATATTTCTGATTGATATGATTTGACAATGTGAACTAAAACAGATTAAAAGGCCTGCAAGGTGTTAAATGTGTGATGGTGGCCAAGTGGTTACAACCTCTGTACCGTCACTTTAATGGGTTTGTGTCCTTGCTCAAGCCAGACAAACCTGTAGAGCGTATTACTTAAACATTAATATCCCACAAACCATATACTGAAGGCCTTTTATCACAGACAACATTCTCAAGCTTCGGCTTCATTGTTCTGGTATTGTGCATGTAAGCTCGCTGTCACATGCTCACGGCTTACTGTCATTAGAAACATTTCCTTCCAGGACAAGTAAAAATGTCAGCTGTGAAAAAGGCCGTAACATTTATTTCCCACTGTAACGCTATGCAATGATACAGTATATCAATGTAGAGGCTTCAAATCACAATGCAGTGATTCAATCTAACCTTAAATTCCCTCCAATGGTTTTTCTTTTATCTTCTTCCATTTCATTGCCATTTAGAATGACAATTTACTTCGATCATTTCAAGGATCACCCTCGAAGAGAACACCAGCACCAGAGAGTGAGCCGCAAACTGAAGATGTGCAAGGCAATGTCATTCAGTGAAATTAGCCTGAGGCATACGCCAAAGTCAGTAAAGTATCTGACACGAGGAAGTGTGTTGATTAATTTGTCAAAGTATGCGGTTTCCAAATTAGATTTCCTTTCTGCTCTGAAAGAATGGGTCACCTCGATGCCGGGCAATAATTCACATCCATGCTTACAGACAGGCGGCTGACTGCTCTCAGTATTTAAGGTGCTGAATTTGGATAATCATGTCAGTTGTGAGAGAGGTTTATTGCTCACGCTGCAGGGTAGCCGATAAAGAGAGCCCACATTGTACGTAGTACCTCTAAAGTAAAGCTCTTTCTGGGTGTTTCATCTTCAACACAACTGTGCCCTGAGACAAGGCTTTAGAGGAGCAGCGATTGATGAGTGTGTCTGTGAAAAGTAGACACTAAGCTGGTGATCTTTGAATTGGCTAGGACCACGAGGCGCATGATGAAAACACATTGCCTTTGTGATCATTTTGAAGATAACTGGAGAGCTCTGCTGCAGGTTACAGTACCTTAGCTCCAAAAAGGAAATGATGAAATATGAACTATGCCACATTAAGTCACCCATACTCAACTAGCCCCCCTGTCTAATTTCATTTTTTACCTAGGAGGATGAGACATTGCAGCATAAGCCACACGGTTACGCTGCACGCACAAGACCTACATTTCAGGGTCCAGACCTACAGTCGGTTGTTATACTATATTTCTGCTTGCCAATTTGATTTTTTCACAGATGTCCCTTGCCACTTTGACACTCATTCACATGGAATAGGCAGAAGTATTGCTACTTATGATTCTGACTTCTCTTGACAGAAAAACGTGACTGCACGTGTGTGTGTGCCGCCTTCAAGCTATAGTTTTCAGTTTTGTGACTTTGACCAGTAAAGAACTTTTTGATTTTGCTTCACCTTCCTGTCATGTCCTCTTTTAATTGTCAGAAATCACACCATTGAAAAAGCCATGCTGGGATTTGGTATTTAAAACTTCTGACATTTGGAGATTACTGCAAGAATACCATTTCTCTGCAATTTAATGGAAAGCACTTTGGTTCTGGATACTGCTCAGAAACACTCTTATAGTCCCTATGCCTAGGAAAGCCATACATCCTCTGAATGCCATCGGCCTCTAGTTTGTGGTTGTATTGTTCCATGAGGCTGTGATTATGCTAGAAGTCACAACACGTCATTTTATACACGTCAAGTTTAAAAAAAAACACCTTTAAACTGCATGCAAAAAAACATATTTTTTTAACCAAAACTTACACTGTAAAACTGATTCTGCATGTCTCATTCATGGGATGTTAATGATAGCCAGTGCTTTTTAAATTTGATATATATAGAATATCAGTTAGCGCTCCACATAAACCAATCCAAGAAGGGAACACAGAGTCTGTTACCTTGGATTAAAAACGATGTATTCTGTCTTCCATCATTTAGGTGTCCAAATATTATGGCAATTCCTCCAAAAATCTCCCTCCACATGACAAGAGCTGGCAAGACCAAACTTGTACTTTGGCAAAGCTACTAGCTCATTCTCATTCAGGTTATATTAATGCTTTGGCAAGGTGGATGAATGGTGAATCAGATGAGAGGGTCGATTTACAGGCTTCACTAATTCTCACTGATTTAACTTACTGGTTGTTTTTGATGATATATTAGAATTTGATCATTTAAGGTGTACAACGTGGAGACCTTTAATGTGGACAGTTGCACATGATTCCGATGCTGCCCTTCTCTGTGTGATTGACATCGCTTTCAAATGCAATTTCCTCAGGAGTTCTTAGTAAAGCACACACAAAAATAGACATTTTGCAACTATTATGATTTAAAGTTGACTGTTTCTGATATTTACATAACGCACATAACAACGAGCAAGCTGGCTTCACAACTCCAGTGGGGAGTCATTAAAAATGATTTGCCTCCAGTTTGTGCTGTTCTTGTATCCTCCATGCCACCCGTTTTTTCCTTCTTCAATACTTTCAGGTAGACTTGACAGACGAGAACAAACGAGCAAATGACAAATTTAAGACTCAACATTCATCCCAGCGAGGCGACTTCATGTAGCGCTGTTGTCTATGTGCACCGAGTGATTTGAATAAAGAAAAGCGATAAGCTGCTTATCTTAATGATGCTACTGGTATTAATTGGGTCAAGCACAAAGTCCGTCTCAAACTGTAACTGTAAGGAGGCTCTGTGCTCATTTAATGAGCGATGAGCTGCTGCTGGACAGTCAAGACAACTGAGAAATGGTGGAAGGGAAGACCAACCAGCTTGCTTCTTTTCATGTTGTTGGACAGCTGTGAATAGATTCAAGACTGGTCCATTCGACCCTCCTTTGTGAAAATCACAGATTTGTAGATGCGTGTGTGTGCATTTGTGTATTTGGTGTGTGTGTGTGAGAGTTGGAGAGCGAAGGAGACAGACACACAGAATTGGCTATTTTCTGTGGTACTTGGCACAGCCTCATTGGGAGCTCAGTGGTGGGTTTGTTTAACCCTGCTATGGCACAGCGGTGCCAACAGCTGCACATCACTGGTACCCAGCACACACACACACACACTACCTGCCAGTAAAGACTGCTCTGTCATTTTGAACTGATCACAATGTTACCTATGCCATGTCATTCTTGTTTTTTGGTCTAGGTATATAGTTCCAGGTTGCGTCTGAAAAAGGATCTCATTTTAATTTAGACCCAGTGGAGGTGGTCTCATGTACTTGATCCCTCACATATGCCAGCTTGTGTGTGTTTACACCACCCTGGAGGTTGTCTTGGCAGTGTGACAATGTTGTGGTTGTTAGTAGCTTTCTGCAGGTTGAGATAGCTCATATAAGCAGAAAAAAAATCCTACATTTGCATTGCAAGCAATTTGGTTTATAATGTGCTGTTGTTGTTAATAACATAAAAACGAATCACATCACAATATAAAGATTGTCTATACATGTAACATAAGAGAGGCTTTGACATTAAGTCACTTTTCTGGACAGGGGGTCTAAGTGTTATCTTTTTAGGAGAGAAATCTGTATGAAAAAAAACAGCACATATATAATAATATAGGAATTACAGAAATTCTGTGATCTGAAGCTCTAATATTGCTAAAAATTTAGTGGAGTCAGAATGAATCTTGGTTGGGGAAAACTTCCCCTGCATTGACACAACAACTTGTATGTTTCAAGAAAGGCTTCATGCAAAATGTGTCCTTGTAGAAGTGCAGTGCAGCAGCTGTGGTCAGCGCGAACAAACAAAAAGAAGTCCTGCAGAGTTTGTGCTGCATGTTTCACCTCTCTGCTGCCCATCTGAATATGTCGCAAACATTCATAGAGTTTAGTTGTTTTGTCAGTACACTGAAAATAATACAACAAGCCATAAAGAAGCCAAAAAATACTATTTGCATTTGGATGACTGGAAATGATTGCTGTCAATTGGAGTGTGGCTGCTTCTTAGGTTTTACTCACTTTTAATGAGGAACTGCCAAAATGCTTGATACATCTTTTCACGAGAATGATGTTTTCATGATCTCTGAGTCAGTGAATGTAAATGACATGTTAATCAAAACACGACACATGGTTTATTCTCATTAGTGGTGGAAACTAAAACATGTTTTACTTGGCTCACACTATTCTGTAATCCCCATTGGTCATTTTAATTTAATTTGCTGCTGAGTATGAGGCATTTGCTGAAGCAAGCTTTATCTTGAACACATGCCTGCACATAATAATGTCTGGTCCACTGGGGGATTTTATTCACCTAATATGCTTGCATTGCCACAAGCTAAGATTGTCTAATGTAATATAGTTATTCCTAAATGGCATATAGTTGTGTAAGTAAGGAATAATCCATGAAGCACAACACAGTGAGGTGTGTTGGTTGTTTCAAACACAAAGAACCATTGAATATGGTTCATGGGCAAGACAAATGTAAATACACAACTTAAACTTATGAAGCATAAAGTTAGTGATTACATGTTTCTGCATGTTTGCCATGGTTATGAATATAGGTTGGTTAACCACTTTATGAGCAATTAGGCCAATAAAGCTGCTATACACATTGTTCACAGCCAATGGGCCAAAAGGCTTGAACTCAATCTGACTGACAACAAGACACTTTGATGTTTCAATGTTGTGAACAAACTTGTTTCCAAATGTTTTTGCAATAATTCAATACATCTGTGTTAACACTCTTGCCAACAACTGCTAGCATTGTATCCTCTCATTTTCTTGGTTCATAGTTGTGAGCAGTGATATTTTCATAGGAGACACGATTATCTCCAAACATGAAATCCTGACCTGGATATTGCTCTTGTTGTGTGATTGACAGGTCAGTTTAATGTTTAATTTTTTTTTTTTTCAGTGATCCGCTTGTTAGATTTGAGAGAATTGCATCTTGCAGACATTCCTCGTAGACCATCTGGCTGGAACATAAGACTTACAAGCAAGGTATTCTAAGTGAGAGGAAAGGGGATAGTGTGCCTGTCAGCCAAGACTCTCACTTTCTCTCTCTCTCTCGCTCATATATATATATATATATATATATATACACAAATACTGTGCTTTTTGAACAAGAGTTAGTTCAGTACACAATGCTTCCATTGTTGGCATTTCGTAGAGTTCAGCATGAGGTGTAATGTAACATTAAAGGGCACGTTCTGCTCCCACCTCCAACACACACACAGTGAAATACAGACCTTTGAGTCATTTACTGGGTTGTTGTATTGAAACGATTCAGTGGATTACATTCAGCCGGTCTAATTTCTCCAGTGTATTGATACTCTGGCAGCGTTAGCACAAAGGGACTTTTCATTGTGTTGCATCTCGGGTTGAACGTTGCTGTGCTGCTTTGTAGTATTTTCAGTTCGTGGCGTCTCATTCATATTTTGTGGATCCCTTTGCTATCTTTGTTCCATGTTGCCATAGTAACCTCGCCCTCTTGATTTGGTGGTCCTGAGGTCAACTAGTTATTTGGCTTTTATTTGATTTCCATATAATAATAAAAGAATCACATGCATACCCAGATATAGATTATTTTTCACAAGTCATGTTTCCTGCTTTACCACATTAAGATACAGATAAACAGACATTGCAGTTTTAAGACCAAATTTCTTCATTGGGATTATTTTTTTGAACTGTCGACATGCAGCATCTCCAGTGGCGATTCTAGAAAATTTTACATGGGGTGGCAGAAGGGTGGCATGTTGAAATGCAAGGGTGGCATGTTGCAATGCAAGGGTGGCATATCACACACACACATGCCTGGTGTCTATATATATTTATTTATACAAATCCAGATAGTGAAAACAGACAAGAGCAATGGAATAGCTTAACAGTTAAGTATACGTAATGAAAATAAAAACTGAGAAAAAACTGCTATAACATTTTCTGTCAGTCCACCTTACTGTACTAAAGACGTTAGTAAGACGGTTAGCTAAGCTAACAGTGGTAACTTCAAGGCTAGCTAGCACAAGCAAGCTGTATAGCGAGCTAGCTACTGTATGCTACCGACTTTTGCAAGCTAGCAATTAAATAAACGATTGAAATTCGGAACTGTCTATCACATATGACCACCCATCACATTTTCTTGATTCACGATTCAGCAGTACTGTACCTTCTTTCATCACTGGAAGCCTACAGTAGGCTTGTCTCCAGTTAGTTGCGGGAGATGGGCAACCACGGTGACAAGAGAGCAAAGCGGACTCTTGGACTCAACCATTTTACAGGGGAGGGGGAACTTAAAGATTTTAGAACAAGTTACCAAAGAGATCAACAGCTTAAGTAGCAAAAATATAATACCATTATATAAATGTATAGTATATTATAGGAGACACTTCTGACAACCTGGGTGGCAAGTGGGGTGGCAAGCAATTTTTTTAGGGTGGCAGCTGCCACCCCTTGCCACCCCGGTGGTTTCGCCACTGAGCATCTCAACCACTTGACCTCAAACTGGGGTCGTTTCAAACCCTTTCCTAACTGAAAAAAAGAAGAAAATATAACAGGATCTCAGGTGTCTAGGAGCACCAGCAAAGGAGAATCTTTAGTTTTGAAAATACAGAGCTGGAGTGGAGAAACAAGAGAGAGAAATGTAATAAATTGGAGCACCATCACATTCTTGATACGTAAACAAAAAGCAGAAATCCAAACACGCATCCCTGACCTATGATTATTCTCCACTAGATATTACGTTTGACGTGCTGAAATGCCAAAGTGTTTTTTCCCCCAATGGGCAGGTCAGCGAGTCATCCCAAATCACATTTCAATCAGGAGAAACAATTGAATGAAGTATAAATAACTGTTTATCATTACAGAGGATATGCAACAATCAAGTCTTTGGAGCGAAGACTTTTTCAGGGATGACATATTTTCTCCCTGATTTTCTCACAGTTTAAACAATTAAAAAAATGTGGTAAACTGAAACAAATATACAGTATATGCAATAAATAGGTAGTTATATTAGATTAAATATTGCTTTATTAGTCCCACAGTGGGGTAATTTGCATTTAGGTAGTAGACGTCACGGTTTATTGGCTTGATATGGCAGCTATACAATCAAAACCAAACTAACTAAAAAGAACACAACAATTGATTATTACAATTGATTACTTCATGAGACACGAATAGTGGTAAGCTCTGTTTTTTACCCATTCATCAACAAAACCTCCTCCCATGTGGTTGACTCATTTAAAACATAAGAAGCAAATATAGCATGATAAATAAAACCACAAAATGTAAAATTTAACTTAATTCCCAATATTCCTTAGGGCCTTAGGGGTAAAATGAGAGGGACCTGGGGAATTAAACCCCATGGAAATATAAGCTTAACAAATTTAATGTTTTTTAGAATTGTTTAGGCCCACAGATTCGTTATTGATATGAGACAGACGTGTTTTGTAAAAATAAACCAATGCTTTTATTAAAGGAATAAAATAAAATGATAAAAACAGGTAAAACAGAGGCAAGAAAGCAAACAAAACAGCAGCAGGTGAACCTTTAACTGATAAACAGGGATCAACAGGGCTCAACAGGGCTCAACATGATGCAAAATACAAATGAGTGTTATGACTATACGCCTCATATATGGGGTACTAACATATGTAGTCACTGAGACGGCAGGACAATGAAGAATTTTCTAAAAACAATATCCAGCCAACATGTCAGAGTAAATAATTGTGGCTATATTTCATAATGGTTGGCATGCGTGGTGATCACATTCAATGCATACCTGTAACCACAGGCCAACAAGGAATGAGGCGATGCCGACAGGTGCCTTTCATAAGCTGCCACTGGTTAGGGAATTGGTTTGGGGGAGGAGCCAGCCTGAGGGCTGCATTCACAACCATACACCCTATGCATCACCACATCAATAACCAAAAACATTTTGGCATAATCCTCCAATACACAGCAGTGTTTAGTAATAGATACCACATATTTGTTATTATAGCTTAATAGAAGCAGGACCAGGTAAGATAGGACATTCACACAATGCAAATATCTAGACAGATAATAAGCAAGGAGGACTGAATTTACCTAAGCCACACTTGAATTTTTTTTTAATACATTTGATTAATCCATCAATGAAAATGTTTCCTATGTGCCGAGTCATTTCTGTAAAACATTCGTGAGTAATCCGCTGTCTGCCTGTGTGGCACCTTTGACCACAGACAGCGACCCTCCTTTCATCATTAACCTTTACCTCTCTTTCAAATTACTGTATAATAGAGTAAAGTAATCTTTTGCTCTGCTTAGAGGACACTTTATGCACTGCGTTTAGTCTTCTTAAGATAAAAAAGTAATTTCTAATACACAGTCAGATAAGAGCCTGAATTATTTAATTTTCAGCAGCATGGCATTTTGAACTTAAGGCAGAATCTTTACTATCTGTGTGTCTAGAGACTATTATTCCCTGCATATTGCCATTTGTCCTGTTCTCTTTGCTTTAGAAACACACCTTTGTGTTTGCCATGAAAAAGAATTCTGAGCATCGTGCAAGCAAGGCTACAATAATTCAATAACTCGTGTTGTGAATAAATGCAAACTAAAATAAACATGATTCATTCATTGTTATTTGTTAGTGAGAAAGTGAGGGGGAGACTCCTTCCTTCATCTTCAGGTTTAAGGCCGTGTGGTTGACAATTCTCCAGCCCCTGCAGCCAGAACGGTATTCTCAGATCTGCCTCAAAGTGACTCATCAGCCCGCGGGGCCCTCCGGCGCTCCTCTTCCCAAAGCAGGTCTGCCGGTGCCAACGTCTCTTCTGGAGATGGAGATCTCTCCCGAGCCCCAGAGCATCGCAGTTTGTTTTTTTTTTACTTCAAGGATGTTTTTCTTTAAGGGAAGGTAAGGTCATCCCTTTGCCCGCTGCAGACACACAACACACTCGCTGCTCATGCACCATTTTAAGTGATCACACGGGGCCATGCTACCGTGTGCCTGAATCACAATAACATGGGTAGGCGAGTGTTTTACGTGCTAGAAAGTACTAGACATATCTGATTGTGTGTGAATTCATTTCCAAATGAGAGAAGACTTAATCATTGACTTTTAGAGATTGCGAGATCTTCGGGGTGAGAAAAAAGCCTGTCTGCCATCACAACAGGACCGTTACTATTGTCACACATTTTGACTGTGAATCCGTCCTTCAAGATGCTCGACATGATACTCAAGTAGCCTTCACATTGGTGAAACACAGTTAGGTTTATCCTCCATCAATCCTGTCAATCATGAAGATCTTTAGATTTATCTGAGCATGAATCATTTATCTGGAATTCAAATCAATCTTAATCTGAAGCGTCTGCATTACATTAAGCTGCATACATCTTAATCATCTATTGTCAGAGAGTTCATATAGTGCTACTAACGGCTCAATGTTTTCACTTGAAAACAGAGGGTGGTAGAGCTGTGTGGACATGAGCCTCCAAATCAAACATCAAAATGCGAGTCATGATTTCAACATCTGCTTTGTCACTTGATCATAAACAAATGTAGTTTTTGGGAGAATTTGGTGAAACTGATACGCCATATGTCAGCAAGGCTGCTTGCATTTGTACTTTTAGTCTTCATAACCAGTTCTGCAACACAATAACAAACAATATCAGATGCTGTGCGTATATCATATGTTTTACTAAAATGCAGTACTGAAAAAATATCACACATGGTATCTGCTGACTCGCGTTCTCCTTTCCACAAAATGTCCTTGATATTTGAGTTTGGAAAGCAATAAAACTACCATTCAAACAAAGTCTGTGTTTAGAAATAATTGAAAGAAGCTTTTGCGATGTATTGAAATCTAACAGATAAAGGGATAAACAATCAAAACCAAAATCATACCTCTGAGGTCAAAATAAAGGGTGCAATCATCATCATCAGTGCCTCTAAGTTCTTTTCATCATGACACTGTGAGGGTTGGTGTTGGAGTGTCCTTCTCTCCCTCTTCCTTTTCCTCTTCTCCCTCTATCTTCCTGTTTCTCTCCTGCACTCTCTCTCTCTCTCTCGCTTCTGGCAATCAGGTCGACGTGGAACAGCTGAGGGGAGAGCCACGCCACCGCGCGCAGCTGCAGCCTATCAAGACTCACGCGGCGCATAAGAGGGGCAACAACCCAGACAGCGGGGTCGCGAGATTGCTTCTACTGTCCTTGCAGATACCAGCACACTACGAGAACGACAACCATTATCCTTGTGTGGGATAAGTTTGGATCACGAGTCACGAGCCACGGAGCACGAGCACGCACCACGAGCACGCACCACGAGCACGCACCACGAGCACGAACCACGAGTCACGAGTTTCCTGTCACGAGCTGCGGCACACGAGATCCACGCCACGTCATCCAGCGATCGGCAAGAGGAGCGCCCGACGTCGCCGCCAGTGACGAGTGTTTGTTTGTTGTGAAATAAACCTGTTGAGCTACTGTGCACTGACCTCTCTCTCTCTGATTCTGTCCGGCACTTGGGCCCGAGCCACCAACCTTCCCTACCAGGGAACCTGACAGAATCTCGCGACCTAACAATGACGGACCCAGCGGGACCAGATCCGTTGAGAGAGGCGGTCAGCCATCAGGGAGAATTGCTGGGCCGACACGAGCAAGCCTTGGTGGGGATTATGGCTCGGTTGGACAACATCAGCCTGAATGTGGAGAGACTGGCCGCACCGCCACCAGCCGCTGCCGCTTCGAGTTCCGTTACCCGAACCATACGCCGGTGAGCCCGGGGCGTGCGGTCGGTTCCTGTTGAATTGCTCCCTAGTCTTCAACCTTCAGCCTCTTAGTTACGTTTCGGATCGAGCTAGGATAGCATTTTGTGTAAACCTGCTGCGGGGGAGGGCGGCCCAGTGGGCCACGGCGCTGTGGGACGGGCAGTCCGCCGCGTTAGCCTCTTTCACGGAGTTTACAGCAGAGCTCCGGCGAGTGTTTGACCATCCGGTACGCGGACGAGAGGCCAGTAAGTCAGAGCGTGCCGGCGAGCCCAAATCCGTCTCTGTGTGTTATTAATAGTCCGGCCCCGGAGAAACAAATGAGAGTGAGCAGTACCACTACGTCTCGCACGACATCCCGCATTTCCATCGACGCCCTCCTCTCGGGTCAGGGTGCAGACGTACCGGTAGAGGTCCTAGTCGATTCCGGAGCTGACGAAAGCTTCATCGACGCCGGGTTAGTGGAGAGGGCGGGGTTTAGAGTGGAACCGGTGGATCCATCGCGACAGGTCAACGCGTTGGACGGCCGGCTCCTCGCGCAGGTTACTCACCGTACAGGTCCCCTTAGACTTTGTCTGGTCAGCACACAGAGACAGTTCAGTTATATGTCATCCCGTCCCCTGCATCCCCCGTCGTCCTAGGTCTCCCGTGGCTGCGGGTCCACAATCCGCAGATCGATTGGAAGACTCTGTCCATTTCCAGTTGGGGCGTGGCGTGTCACGCACGTTGCCTCCGGGAGGCCTCCCCGGCGACCCGGAGTCCCACGCGTTCCTTGACTCCGCCGGACCTGACAGGGGTTCCCAACGACTACCACGACCTCGGTCCGTTTTTTTGTAAAAGTCTCGCCCAACAACTCCCTCCCAACCGACCCTATGATTGTGCGATAGACTTGATTCCGGGGGCTCCACTTCCCACATGCAAACTATATAACATCTCTCGCCCGGAGCGGGCCGCGATGGAAAGGTATATTCAGGAGTGTTTGGACGCAGGGTTGATTCGACCGTCGTCCGCGCCGGTGGGTGCGGGGCTTTTCTTTGTGACTAAGAAAGACCAATCGTTGCGGCCATGCATTGATTATCGGGGCTTGAATCAGATAACGATCAAGAACAAGACCCCTTTACTCCTGATTGATCCGTCATTTGAACCTCTCTGCCAGGCTCACGTATTTTCGAAGCTGGATCTTCGCAACGCGTATCATCTCGTGCGTATCCGGGAGGGCGATGAGTGGAAAACGGCATTCAACACTCCACTAGGTCAATTTGAGTATTTAGTTATGCCATTTGGCCTTACCAATGCCCCAGCCGTGTTCCAGACGCTGATGAACAGCCTGTTTCGAGACATGTTAGGACAGTTCGTTTTTATCTATCTTGACGACATCCTCATTTTTTCAAGGTCTCTGGAGGAACATCGGCGGCACGTGAGGTTGGTTCTCCGACGTCTGTTGGAGAATCGACTTTACGTCAAGCCCGCTAAGTGTGAGTTCCACGTAGCGTCGGTTAGCTTCCTGGGGTATGTCATAGCCAGGGGTCGGGTGGAGCCGGATCCCGCTAAGATTCGCGCCGTCGCTGACTGGCCCGTCCCAGGTACTCGGAAGGAGCTGCAGCGCTTCCTGGGGTTTGCTAATTTCTATCGCCGATTTATACGAGACTTTAGCAGGGTGGCGGGGCCGCTCACTCGACTTACCTCCACTAAGATTCCGTACGTGTGGAATCCCGAGGCGGCGGGGGCATTCGATCGGTTGCGGGGGTTATTTACCTGCGCCCCCATTCTCCGGCATCCCGATCCTGCGCGCCAGTTTGTGGTGGAGGTAGACGCGTCGGAGACTGGGGCGGGGGCGGTGCTCTCCCAACGGGACCCAACTACTCAGCGACTTCACCCATGCGCCTTCTTTTCGCGTAGGTTTAATCCCGCCGAACGTAACTACGACGTGGGGAATCGGGAACTGCTGGGGGTGGTTTTGGCGTTAGAGGAATGGCGGCATTGGTTGGAGGGGAGCAAACAGCCTTTTTTGATATGGACCGATCATAAGAACTTGACCTATATTCGAGCAGCCCGGAGGCTGAACTCCCGCCAGGCGCGCTGGGCTCTGTTCTTGAGCCGTTTTCAATATTCCCTATCCTACCGGCCCGGGAGTAAGAATGGGAAACCGGACTCACTCTCCCGGATTCATCCCTCGCCGGAGCGGTCCGACCCGACGCCCATCGTTCCATCAGACTGCATCGTGGGAGCGGCCACCTGGGACATCGAGTCTGTCGTCAGGGGGGCTCCGAGTGACGATCCAGTGCCGGAGGGAGGACCACCGAATCGACTCTTTGTTCCTCCTACAGTGCGAGCGCCGGTGCTGCAGTGGGGCCATTCGTCCAGTCTGTCCTGTCATCCCGGGGCGCGGCGAACCACGACGTTCATCCGGCACCGTTTCTGGTGGCCGAGGATGGAGGAGGACGTCCGGCGGTTTGTGGCCGCTTGCGCAGTGTGTGCTCGAGGGAAGGACTCCCATCAACGCCCTGCGGGATTGCTGCGGCCTTTGCAGATCCCGAGCAGACCCTGGTCGCATATCGCGGTCGACTTCGTCTCGGGATTACCACCATCTGAGGGGCACACCGTCGTCCTGACGATTGTCGATCGGTTCTCCAAAATGTGGGGCGACTGTGGCTCAGTGGTTAGCAAGTCAGTCTTTCAACCAGAGGACCGGGGTTCAAACCCCGCCTCAGCCAGTCCATGTCGCTGTGTCCCTGAGCAAGACACCTAACCCCCAGTTGCTCCCCGGGCGCTTCACGAGGCTGCCCACTGCTCCTTAAAGGATGGGTCAAATGCAGAGGATAAATTTCCCCACTGTGGGACTAAGTGTGGGACTAATAAAGGGGTTTCTTCTTTCTTCTTCTTCTTCAAAGCGGTGCACTACGTCCCTCTCCCCAAGCTCCCTTCCGCGTTGGAGACCGCCCAGCTGTTGGTTCTGCACGTGTTTCGGCTCCATGGTATTCCAATGGACATCGTCTCCGACCGGGGGTCCCAGTTCACCTCGAGGGTGTGGGACGCGTTCTGCCGGGCGATCGGGGCCACCGCTAGTCTGTCGTCAGGCTACCATCCGCAGTCCAATGGTCAGACGGAGCGTGCAAACCAGGACCTGGGGACGTCCCTGTGGTGTGTGTGTGCCCAGCATCCCGCTTCGTGGAGTATTCATCTACCCTGGGTGGAGTATGCACACAATTCCCTTTCCTGCTCCTCTACTGGCGGAATGTCGCCTTTCATGGTGTGTTATGGGTTTCAGCCTCCCGTGTTTCCAGCCCAGGAGGAGGAGGTGGCAGTTCCGTCAGTGGGGGCGCACGTCCAGCGAATCCGGTCCGTCTGGGCAGCGGCCAGGGCTGCCCTTACCAGGTCCTCGGCAAACAATAAACGGTTGGCGGATCGGCTTCGGGCACCCGCTCCTGAATATCGGGTGGGGCAGCAGGTCTGGTTGTCCGCAAGAGACTTGGCGTTGCCGATGGAGTCCAAGAAGATGGGGCCCAGGTTCGTGGGCCCGTTCCCGGTCGAGAGAATAATTAATCCGTCAGCGGTACGACTGACTCTTCCGGCCTCGATGCCTATCCACCCAACGTTTCATGTTTCCCTGCTGAAACCGGTGGGGGTGAGTGAGCATAGCCCTCCGGCCGTTCCCCCTCCACCCCCCCTGTGCATCGACGGGCATCCGGCCCACAAGGTATCTAAGATCCTGGAGGTGTGCCGGCGAGGGCGGGGTTTTCAATATCTAGTGGACTGGGAGGGTATGGTCCCGAGGAGCGGTCGTGGCTATCCCGTCAGATGATCGTGGGTCCCGAGTTGTTGCGGGACTTTTACCGAGAACACCCGGATAGGCCAGGGAGATCGTCGGGAGACGATCGTTGAGGGGGGGGTGCTGTGAGGGTTGGTGTTGGAGTGTCCTTCTCTCCCTCTTCCTTTTCCTCTTCTCCCTCTATCTTCCTGTTTCTCTCCTGCACTCTCTCTCTCTCTCTCGCTTCTGGCAATCAGGTCGACGTGGAACAGCTGAGGGGAGAGGCACGCCACCGCGCGCAGCTGCAGCCTATCAAGACTCACGCGGCGCATAAGAGGGGCAACAACCCAGACAGCGGGGTCGCGAGATTGCTTCTACTGTCCTTGCAGATACCAGCACACTACGAGAACGACAACCATTATCCTTGTGTGGGATAAGTTTGGATCACGAGTCACGAGCCACGGAGCACGAGCACGCACCACGAGCACGCACCACGAGCACGCACCACGAGCACGAACCACGAGCACGCACCACGAGCACGCACCACGAGCACGAACCACGAGTCACGAGTTTCCTGTCACGAGCTGCGGCACATGAGATCCACGCCACGTCATCCAGCGATCGGCAAGAGGAGCGCCCGACGTCGCCGCCAGTGATGAGTGTTTGTTTGTTGTGAAATAAACCTGTTGAGCTACTGTGCACTGACCTCTCTCTCTCTGATTCTGTCCGGCACTTGGGCCCGAGCCACCAACCTTCCCTACCAGGGAACCTGACAGACACTGCGGACAGCCAGGAACAATAGAGCCCAAATAATTAAATAAATGGAAAACAAGCTGAATTATGTATCCATTATTGATCCAATGTGACTTCTGCTAATAGAAAATTATAGTTAATAACACATTTGTTTGTGGAAAATAGGACACTCTTTTCAGCATTTCAATGACAGGGATGAATTATAGGCTATTTCAACTTTTTGAACTCATTCAGCTGTCTTTCTCAGAGCCAAGGTTATTTTCTCCCATTTTAAAGCAAAAAAATTCAAAAAGCAATTTTCAAACTGTTGGCAGTGATCTGTGTGCAAGTTGTGCGTTTTAATTCAGATTCTCTTGATTCTTTCCGACTGCTGATGTCGTTTGTGTTGCATTGGTGGATGAGTTGTGTCTCTGTTAAAAACCACCGAAGAGACCTTTATAGCGCTCTCCATATGTTCAGCTAAATGATTTCCAGCATTATTTGGTCGTTTGAGTGATGAAAGACCCCATCACTGGTGAATGTTGTCAACGCCTCATTACAACAAAAACACGGGCGTGCAGCGCTCTCACTTCAGGTGATCCTGTTCAGACATGGAATCTTCCGTGAGATTATGTGTAATAGAGGTCGAAAATACATTTAGTTTTGTGTCTGTTATAGCAGGCATAAATATATGCCCTATCACCTGACTGAAGTTATTTGATGAGCAAATGTGTATTTACAAGACAAGAAAATAAAAGACAAACATTTTTATTTTTAAATCCTTGCCATCTTTATGCTCAGACAATTGTTATTCCACAAGTGCTGCATGTGCCATGTGTTGCCTCCAACCAGTTATACTGAAAATAATTAACTGTGTGGTCTGTTTTTTTTTGTTGATGTAACTTTTTAAATTGGTTTCAAGAAAACTATAAAACTTGTGAGAAAACTGTGCCAACGTCTGTTTGTTTGAATAATGACCGTGACCTGATACGATTGAAAAAGATACTACTCTCACTTTAATTCATGAAGCTTCACCCTCGGGGTAACACAAGCATTTCTCAAATGAGTTACTGAAAAACGTCGTAGTGTCGAACAACAGGGAATAAATGAGACATTTATGTGTGTTAGCTAAAACAATACATTTCTATATAATGAAAGTCCGGGAACGCGATAAATTGCAATGACGCATTTGCATCGAAGACGATTTCTTTACATTTTGAAGAATACTGTTTTATTGAAACAAGTCTGTCTCTACCGGGGTTATTGAAGGACGTGAATACAGTGCAGCACAAAGTCACACAAAGCTCTCTATTTGAAGCAAACAACTGTGTGTGCACAGTTGTGTGTGGACCCAGACTCACTGTAAGAAATGGAGATTACTACGAATGCTATGTAAGCACTGTTTACTCAGCTGTTAATTCACCTACTTAAAGCTGTGCAATCTGCTCATTTGAGTCACTAATCACTCTCCAGTCACACATGATGCCTGAAACAGCCCCCTGCTGCCACATAACCCCACTAAACAGCATGCTGGGGACTCATCCAGCCAGTGACCGACTCCCCACTGCCCAAATGAGCTGGAGGAGAAATCTGCCACCATGTGCAACCTTAAAAGGCAAATTATTCTAATGCAACTCGGTACTGGCTGAAACGGCTTATGCTTTGCTGTACCTTATTTCCAGCTCCAAGGATGTATCTTGTCAATAAGGTGTTGGAAAAAAACAGTGTCATCCATCCAATCGGTATTTCTGGGCTTCCGGTGTGGACAGCAGATATCCAGGCAAAGACTTATTTTTCCATTCGCTGCTTATTATTTGTTTAGAGATTAGCAATTTGGATTTAAACTGAGAGGTGACATTAGAATACTACTCAGGTTACAATGGGAAACCAAAAGGCTTCCAATACCAAAAGCTGCACTTTAAGGAGAAATCAGTTTGTCCCCTTAGACTCTTGAGACAGTGGAAACAACAAAATCAGTTTGGCTGCTTACATCAAGAAATTGACCATTTATACATTAATATCAATTTATACAGTTGCATTGAGCAAAAAAGTCTTTGCTCTTTGAGAGAAGCTCTCACAGAATATGGACAGCGGCAAGGACAGCAGTCTCCTGGGTGAAAGAAAGCCTTGTGTTTTATGATTCACAATGCAGTTTTGCTGTATGGAAATGTAATAGGAGACAGGGCTGACATGAGCATACATCTTATTTAAGTCAATACCACATAAGGAGGTTAAGGGGCGTTGGAGGGAGCTGGGCAGAAAGCTGCGTTGCATGAGAGCGATCAGCAGAGTAACAGTAAGTATCAGGTCAAAATCACAGAGTCATGTACCACGGCCCAGTGATTGTGAAGCGTTTTGAACGCAGACAATGTCAGTCAGCCATTACGAGTCCTGGCACCATGACGCGATACGACTTCCATGGAAAGCTAGCACAACAAACTGCAGATCAAGATGGTTGGTTCTTGGAATAATTGGCCCCAGCCAGTTACTGTCTCAGTAACCAACGTTAGATAAACAAGGATCTTCTCTTTCCATGCCTAAGGGCCATATTCTGTTGTTTTGTCTTCTACACGCTATTTAGTGTCTTGTTATGAAACACTTTGTGACTTCTTAAAAAAGTGCTGAATAAATGGACGTTGTGGCGGGGGCGTGGTCAGCGCACCTGCGACGCATGAGAGAGAGGCGCGCTCATTAGAGACAGCCGCTCTCATTAGTGGGAGCGGCTGGTTCTGATGAGCGCGGGGAAGGTGTGCGGCTATATAGAGCCGCACAGTGGGGTGCACGGGGTGGTTGGTGCGGGTGACATGTGCGCAGAGTGTCTGCGGCTAAATAAAGCGTGTTGAACCCGAAGCGCAGCGTGTCAGTGATTACTGTTCGAGCCATGGACGCGGGGGTAGTGAGAACCCCTGCCACAGTGGCGCCCAACATGGGGCCCGCGAGGACCCCGGACGAATGGATGGCATGGCTCGAGCAGCGGGCGGAGAAGCCCACGCCGAGGGGACCGAGTAGGAGCCCGATGGTGGGCGCCGGGATGGCGCTCGGGCGGGAGGAGGTCCAGGCGGGGGGGCGGACCAAAGCCCGGAAGCGGCGCGGCGCTGGGGCCGCGGCGACACCTGTGGCGGCACTGGCGGAGGACGAGGCCCTGAGGGACCTGTTCGTGAGGCTGGCGGGGCCCCCTGCGGGACCGGAGGAGGAGACAGAGGTCGAGAAGCGACTCGGCGCCAGGACCGTGGCGCATACGGAACTGGCGCCGCCGGTCCAGTCCGGGGGGGAGACCGTGCCGCCACCGCCGACCCCGGAACAGCACCGGCAGCAGCTCCGCGCAGCCCAGCGGGAGCCAGGAGAGCTGCTGCTGGCCTTCGCCCGGCGGCTGCGGCGGAAAACTGAGCAGTGGCTGCAGCCGGGAGGAAGGGGAGACGTCGCGGACGTCGTGGACCAGGTGGCCAAGGAACAATTCTTGGCAGGGCTGCCGGTCCAGATGGCCGACTGGGTCCGTGAGTGGCGGCCGGCGACACTGATCGGGGCCGTCGCGAGGGCAGAAGACTATCAGCGCCGGGAGCCGAAGGGCGGCACGGCAGCGGACCTGGCCCGGCCGGTCATGGCGGCCCCGGGGCAGCCAGTGCCGGCGGCGCGGAAGGCCGCGTTCACGCAGACGGCCCGGGACGGGGTGAGGCGGGGAAAGGTGACCGCCTCAACGCAGACGGACGCGGCGAGACGGAGGATCGCGACAGCGACGCAGACGGTCCCGGAGGCGACAACGCGGAGCACCGAGACCACGGCGACGCAGACGGTCCCGGAAGCGACGACGCAGAGGACCGAGAGCACGGCGACGCAGACGGTCCCGGAAGCGACGGCGCAGCGGACCGAGACGGCGGCAACGCAGACGGGCCCGGAGGCGGCGGCGCGGCGGACCGAGAGCGCGGCGACGCAGACGGTCCCGGAGGCGGCGGCGCGGCGGTCCCAGAGCGCAGCGACGCAGACGGCGTCGCACACGTCGACGCGGGCGCCGGCGGCCGTGGGGGCCCGGACGGAGTCAGACCCGGGGAGCCGGAGGAAACCGGGCCCGGGGAGACGGAAGGCGCCGGGGCCGACGACCGACGGCGAGGCAGCGCGACGGTCCAGGGCACGGCCGGGGCCGTGGCGGAGGGCGCCGGGGAACCAGGCCAGGGAGTGGCCGGAACTACGGGCGGTTCCCAGGCGCCGCGACGAGACCTGGCCGGACTACTGGCGGACCGTGCCGGCCGAGGAGCCAAGCTGTTGGACGTGCGGCCAGAGGGGACACGTCCAACAAGACTGCGACCTCATGGAGGTGGACCACGCGATCCGGGTCGGGAGGACCTGGCGCAGCGGACCGGGGCCCGGGAGGGCCAGGGAGGCGCCGACCGGTCGGGACCCCCTGACCGCCCAGCCAGGGGCGGGGAGGCGCGGAGGGGGCAGTCGGCGGCGGCTGCGGGAAGAGGTGGCGCGGCTGAGGAGCCGGCTGCGCAGCGCCGACGACGACCGGCAGCGGGCCCAGGCGACCGTCCGGCAGCTGGGGAGGAGACTCCGGGCCGAGCGAGAGGCTCGGACCTGGGCGGAGGCCCAGCTGGCCGAGGGACGGTCGGGGGGGGGGGGATACACGTAGGTTGGTGTTTCCCTAAACTTCTCTCTCTTGTGTTGCAGGTTGCCGCGGCGGACGGAGGGGGAGAGCCGGTTTTGCCCCGGGGGGGGGCCGGCGAAGGTCGCGAGGGACCTGCCTCCCGGGGCGCTCGATCGCCCTCCGGCCGGGCCATGACCCGCGCCCGGGCCCCCCCGGATGGAGGATGCCAACGCCCGGACCACCCGTTGGCATCGGGCGGAAACGCAAGTTAATTCCATGGTGGTCCATAGGTCGGGGGTGCAGATGGTCGGGGCTGACTCCCGCTCCCGCTCCCAGTGGGAGGGAGGGGGGGGGGAGTTGGTTAGGCCGGTGGCTCCCCGGCCTAAATCGGGCGGTGGGGGTATGTGGCGGGGGCGTGGTCAGCGCACCTGCGACGCATGAGAGAGAGGCGCGCTCATTAGAGACAGCCGCTCTCATTAGTGGGAGCGGCTGGTTCTGATGAGCGCGGGGAAGGTGTGCGGCTATATAGAGCCGCACAGTGGGGTGCACGGGGTGGTTGGTGCGGGTGACATGTGCGCAGAGTGTCTGCGGCTAAATAAAGCGTGTTGAACCCGAAGCGCAGCGTGTCAGTGATTACTGTTCGAGCCATGGACGCGGGGGTAGTGAGAACCCCTGCCACAGACGTATTATAATTATTATCCACTAACTGCCACCTGTTGTCCGTTGTACAGTAATGAGGAAGTTATCCAGTCTCTCTCTTAGTGTATGTGCGTCGCTCGCAGGTTCAGGATGTATTGAATTCCAGCAGTAGAGGGCACAATGGTACTTTCACAGTGACCAATAGATTGACTGATTTAATTAATTTAAAATAATTAGAGCTGCCTTGCGGGAGGAACTCATGGTGTCATATCTAGAAAAAAAGGAAACGTTAATGCAACAGCCATTTTTGTTGAGAGCAGCATTCAACAGCTTCATTAAAATATATTTTGTCTTCAGTTGATGTTGAATTCAAAATACTGCATGCAGCCTCTGAGAAGCTATTTTTCCAAATTAAAAATAAAGTTGAATAACAGCTTATCCTATTTTAGGTCCTTAAGTCCTTCAGCTATTACTGATTCATCGAAGGCTAACACTCAAAACTGCAGTGTTTAGATGTCTTTGAAAATATAAGAAATCTGTAGAAACTAAAGGTTTTCTTGGACTTGACTACTGACGGAATTCATTTCAAACTTTTTCAATGTTTGAAAATGGCAATCAACTTACAGATGTAACAGGGTTATACAGTTTTATCCTTGTACTGGTACTATTTAGACTATAAGGATCTTGTCTCACATATGGTTTTCATCTTGACTAAAATAAAGTCTGTAAACTCATCTGCAACATTTCATAATAAGATTTATTGAAGATTTAGTATCTTTAATGTTCACAGATATTGACATATCAAACAAAAGTGGGCTGATGGCTTGATTTCCTTAATGACAGAAAAGGAAATCAATATTTCATTTCATCATTTCTCAATTGATTTTTAATTTTTGTTGCAGTTTCAGTACAAAAGGATTTTTTTTTTTTTACAGTTTAGGGTTGCATTGATTCATTTAAAGTACTCAAACTAAATCCCTCGTTCCAGTCACATATTTAAATGACAGTAGATGAATTTCAATCAAGGATTGAGAGAATCAATCAGTCGAGATAGTCTTGTTCTCCCTTTTCTCTTGCTTTTTCTGTGAGGCCCGGCTGCACGTCCCCTGTGGACCATGCCTGTCTAAATGTGGACCCTCTCACTTGATTAAATGTGTCAGGTAGTAGTTGGTCTTCACATCATGCCAGCTGCCTGGGGGGTTCCGGTGGGTGTAGTTTCCTGACAGCTTCTGGATTTGATCTCTGATCCCTGTTTCTTTACAGACAGACAGACAGACAGACATGAGCACAACATTAGCAGTTATACCTTATGATTAAACTTACTACCCCCGTATTTTTCAACAGGCCCAGGTGTGTTATTCAGAGATTGGATCCCTGTTAAACATTCAAAAGGAGGTTTTCCAACCCATCTAACACCTGTCACTGGGCCAGGGTGGTATTGGACTTGATAAATGGGCTTGCATTTGAAAAGCCCCTTTCCAGTCTTACAAACACTCCACGCACTGCACATCACATGCAGATTGGAGGAGACAGAGATCGGAAAGCTCTGATTTTCTGCACTCTGGCCGACCTGGTCTCCCTCCTGAACCTTAACCATGCCATAGCTGCCATATTGTCAGGTTACGGAGTTGGACCCAAAAGCAAACCGCGGACAGGCCAGGGGAGAAGGTGTAAACAAAGGAGTTTTATTGTTGCACGCTGACACAGGCACAGGGAAAACAGTCAATACTCAGCTCCTCGCTGGAGTGGCTCTTCGATGCAGGCACGTGACGTGTAGACAGCCGCTGCTCCGGCGGCTCCTCGATGCAAACTCGTGACGTGTAGACAGCCGGTGCGTTGGCGGCTCTCGCCGCGGGCTGATGACGCGTTGGTCTGGGTGCAGGTCAACGGGCGTTTGGCGTAGCGTGTTGTGGGCCAGGCATAGCAATCACTCGACGCTGCACCTCCAGGAGGAGGCCACCTTTAACTGCGCCGTGATGTTTGTAATGCTCTGCAGCTGCGAGCGGCGGGCGTACTCCTCCCGGCTGTACAGCATCAACCTGATTAAACAGAGCAAGAGAGAGAGACACAATCTGACCGTAGCCAGGCTTACTGTGGCACCCCCTGGTGGTGGTGCCTCCAGGATCCTCACAGTACCCCCCCCTCAACGGACGCCTCCTGGCGTCCACGGAACTGCCAGGCAAGGGTGGGTGGGGAACGGCCGGAGGGCCGAAGCCCCTGGCGGGAACCGGCTTGAGGGGAGGAACCTGGAACACAGGGAAACGTAACTGGGCAGAGGGGGACAGGCCGGAGGACGGCTCCCAGGCGGGGACTCCGGGGGACGGGCCGGGGGACGGCCACCAGGCGGGGACTCCGGGGGACGGGCCGGGGGACGGCCACCAGGCGGGGACTCAGGAGGACGAGGCTCGGGACGAGACCTAACTGGACTGGGCTCGGGACGGGACTTGACTAGACTGGGTTCGGGACGGGACCTGACCGGACTGGGCTCGGGACGGGACCTGACTGGACTGGGCTCGGGACGGGGCTTGACTAGACTGGGCTCGGGACGGGACATAACGGGACTCGGGGTACCGGGGATTGCCGGGGCACCGACCGGACTCTGGGAGCGGGAGTCGGACGGACCGCCGACGGGACTCTAGGGACATGTGTCAGCCGGACCGCCGGCGGGACTTGAGGGACATTTGTCGGCCGGACCGCCGACGGGGCTAGAGGGACAGGTGTCGGCCAGACCGCCGACGGGGCTAGAGGGACAGGTGTCGGCCGGACCGCCGACGGGACTCGAGGGACATGTGTCGGCCGGACCGCCGACGGGACTCGTAGGGTAGAAGCCGGGCCAGACTGCCGGCGGGACTCGGACTAAGTGAGAATTTTAAAAGGTCAGACATCACAAATTGTA